>CAHIKZ030002880.1:137500-171123 GCA_903632075.3 Acanthosepion pharaonis
TTTGTCGCCATATTTATTATAACGTTTCGGCCGTTGTATTTTTTCTTTGTCTCATATTTTCACACTCAGTAACCCATTGCATCTTAGTGGCTTTATTGAGTTGCTTGGGGTGAAATTAATTAAAAAGAAAAAAAAAGCTACCCCGTATAGCAATCCAGAAAATAGAACACGACACTTTTAATCTAAACTGACAGATGCTGACGCTTCTGCTGCTGCTGTCACCCTTGACTTCTTTCACCGCAGGTTTTTCATATGCTTACTGCTACTGCTGTGGTGTCCGAGGTGTAATTCAGAAACAAATTATATGGTCAACTGTCTGTATTTTGAAATAGGTTTTGTTTATCCACATTCGCTTTCAGTTGAGATAATAGAAACGCTGAACGATTAATATATTTTCCTGTCAATTAATCTATAGATTAATAGTGCTGTATTCATTTGACTGAAAGACATCGACTTTTTCTTTCGGAAGCCCATAGCTGTCACAGTCCAAAGACTCGAGACCAAATTCTATCAGATGGAAATTAATTGTGTAACAGTGCTTGCTTTGTCTGGACGGCCATTTCTTTAAAACAATAACTTATCTTTCATCGCCACAGTAGGGCGTCACAAACAAAGTGTCCAAAATCAGTGTATCAATGTCTATAGCCGTCGGGCAAATACTGGCAGGCTTGTTCTTGTTGATAATTAAATTCTTCTCAAGAGATTCCGAACGGCTGCTGGTGTTCAATCTCCATGGCTGCAAATCGCTTCCTGTCGACCAAGCAGAATTGATTTGGGATAAAAATAAACAAACTGCAGACATTTGCCTCATTTTTATTTTTTTTTTTTTTTTTACTTCTGTTTTTTTTTTTTTTTTTCATTTTTTTTTTATATATTTCGGATTCCTTTTTGGTTTCCTCTGCCAAATACTTTTCATTACCAACACATTTCTTTACTTTCTCTTCCAGGATTGATATTTTTTTATATACAGGGTGTGATTAGTAAATTGTCACCATTTTGCGCATGCTCGTTGTTTGCGTTTTTTTTTTTTTCACGACTGCAGCGTATAATAGGATCAGTCAGAAACCGTCTGTGAGAAAAAGAGCACAATGACGAAATTTGGAAACGACATACTGTACGGCTTGGCGTTCGCACCAAAAGATTCAATACAATTATTTCAGAGTGTTTGGTTCTCAATCTGACTACGGTGTAGAGGGTTCGAATAGAGGTGGATGCGTTATGATGGTAATTTTTTTTTTTTAAAGTAATAAATAGAAACATCAACACTATGTATACAGAGAGAACTCAACTTAACCCAGAAATCCAGATCAATGAATCTACCTATGTGTGCATGTGTCAATGCGTCCACATATGTGCTTATGTGTGAATACATGTATGTCTGCCGGCGCAAACAGCCGACCTGTAAAACGTCAAAGCCATCTCCACACGCCCCCTGTTTAGAGAACATTGCTACACATGAATCGCTACAATCCTGACACCGAAAGTGACAGAATGTAAGTTGCGTAAAAACGTGTACTCACACGTATGAATGTATAACTACGCCTGACCCAATATTTTGAATATGAGTGTGGATGTACGAACTAACAGGAATACGGTTGTATTTACAGTATTTACATTAGTCGGACTATTGTCCTCATCTTTGTCGCCATTAAAAATAATTATTTTTTTCCTTATGTTCAATGTTAAATATTCTCGATATGAGACATTCTCTGTTTTTGTGTTAGTAATCCGAATTGAATGTCTCATATCGAGAATATTTAACATTGAACATAAGGAAAAAATTAATTATTTTTAATATTATGTGGAAATCTCCGCTTTTACCTGAAGACGGTCTCGAGACCAGAAACACGTGTCGTACAATTATGTAAAACAAAGCATAATATTTTTTCTAAATAAATCCACATTACAACCATAAACGTTTGCGGCATCTCTCTTTCTTCTTTTTTATATATATATATATATATATATATATATATATATATATATATATATATATATATATATATGTAAAAATTTTATATACGGTTGAAAATAAAAATACATCGTTGATAATAGCTAATAGTCGAAATCCCTCTGATATATAGAACAATTGTACAATCTTTACACAAGTTATATCCAGAAAACAAAACAATTATACGAACACAAGAAAAAATTGAATAAAAGGTATAACTGCAGTACATTAATGAAACTTATGCGATGTCAACGAACACTCGTTGTCACTTCGGCGATACCAACGAATACCCGTTGTCACATTCGTGATGATCGTTGTAGTAGGGACTTTGTAATCGCAGACACAACTATAGTACTCCGTTGAACAATGCTGGTGTCAGTTCGAATAACACTCGCACTAATAGTACTTGCTCGATAATACTCGCTCGGAAAGTAACCACCATATAGGGATCTGAATAGAGAAATATAGTGAATAGAGTAGAGAATAGCGGTCCGTATAGTATAGAGGATAGACCAGAAATAGTGATCCGAAGAGTAAGAGAGGATAGACTAGAAATGCAGAGCAATGAAGGCATTTTCTATATATGCGTTTCCTCTATAGTCACGTGATCTACTTAATTCAATAATGGGGTCGCCTCTGTTTGCTCACTGGCGATCTATGTATCAAGTGTCAGCAGCGACACCTCATTCCTATATAACACTTGTATAAGAGATGTACCATTGCCCAAACACACAATATATATATATATATATATATATATATATATATATATATAGACGGTATGTATATTTTACTTGTGGCCGAGTGACTAGAACGTTCGTTTCTAACCATGAGACCCGGTTTTCGAATCTCACAATTTTTTTTTCAGGATACAGATTTCCTAATGATTGCGGTCTGCAGGGGAGAAAATTCCAGTGTGCGGCAACATTGGAAAGTACCTGAAAACCATCACAATCTTTTGGTTAAAATTTGATAGACCGAAGACTAGGGGCCGACGATAGCTGTGCTAGCACTAAGTCACAAGTCATCGTGACCGAGGGTTTCAAAATGCTGGTGTTGTTCAGATTGTTGAACATTCTAGATAACACGCTCTGTCCCAGGAACTGTAAATAAGGTCTGCTCAGCATAGTTGCAGTATAAACCACAGATTGGCTCTTTAGGTGTCGAACAAACACAAATGTGCTTAAGTGAAAGTTTGCAATAGGGATTGACTAGCCGCACTAGTAGACGGGTATTCTCAAATGCGATTGTCCAGCTGTTATAATTCGTATTCTATATTTAAAATAAACGTGCATTAATGTTTATTGTATATATAAAGTATATATCTCATCTATTTTAAATACAACGTATTTTTAATAAGAAAAACAATAATCCCCGTACAATATATAGACTGCGCCATCATTGCGTTAACTAGGTATTTTTATTAAAATTTAAATTATGTAGTGATCGGTCTCGATTGAGCATCTGGGGATTACATTGCGCATGAAAATCGTCGTACCACTAGAGAGAAATGATATATTTATTAATATATATTTATATTATATTATTATATTATATATTATATTATATTATTATATTATAATATTATATTATTGTTATATTATATCGTTTACTATTTTATTAACACCAGCATTCAATATACGATATTATATATATATATATATATATATATATATATATATATTTAAACAAAAACCTTTTAAACAAAAACGAATTTTAAAACAAAAATATTGAATTTTATATATATATATATATATATATATATATATATATATATATGTTTAATAAAAAGTGAATATGAAGCCGAGTTCTGAAATTGGCATATTAGTAAAAAAAAACACGCACTCTCTTTAATTTTCAAAACAAAATTCAACCTTAGGGTTGCGACTGCACGCTCCAAAAGTTTGTATCCGTTAACAATAACACATTTAAAAAAAAAAGAAAAAAAAAAGCATATTTCGATTCGCATTATATTTTTTCGTCTCGGATGCTACCTGAATTTTACCAAAAACAAAATGATTTCCATGCCTGAAGATGACTGAATGTACAAATGAAAGTACTTGTGTATTAAGGAAAATGTTTATACAGCTTATAATTTAAAAAAAAACAAAAAACAAGGATCATAACATTCACCGAGTGATTTGTAGTTTAATGCACCTTTAAAATTTTGTTAGAGAATGTATTTCGCCATTTTATATCATTAACTTTACTAATCTACTTTTTGTATGAATGGTTGTAATATATACATATATATATATATATATATATATATATATATAGATAGATAGATAGATAGATAGATAGGAGAGAGAGAGAGAGAGAGAGAGAGAGAGAGAGAAACTAACAGACTTGTATGGCTACATAGTTTGCGAGGAAAAAATGTTTAAAAATGTTGCATTATGCCAAACAAGAGATACATGCTTACTTTGGAGAAAAAAAAACTCTATTTGAATTAATGCCATAAGATCTCGGCTTGAAGAGCAATGCGCTTCCATTAATGGTAAGACACGCAGCTACCTAAGCCATTAGTAGATCAACATCATGTAACCCTCTTCATTTGCCAAGTCATTATCAAGCGCCGTCTGGTTGCTTGTCATTTTGTTGATTCCCTTGAATCTTTAATGATCGCTTTTATTTTGTTTCCTTTACCATTTTTCCTGAACGTTTTCCTCTTCATTTCATTTTTTTCTTCTGTTTTACCAATTCTACCAGTTTTTCCGTTTTAATATCGCTGCATCATACGTAATTTCCGTTCTGGGGAACCAATTATAATGCCGAATATATCATCCAAACTACTAATCATGTGTGTCAGTTAAGAATAAATATGAAATAGCAGCATACACAGTGGATAAAATTATACAATTCTTAACGGCACTAACGGCAAGATTGAAAATCAGTATTAGCGGACACATTAGGTATTCAAATGGAACCGTGTTGATAGCAGACACAGAAAGGAAACAGCAGAAATTCCTATAGAAGCTAGTAAAAGAAAGACAGAAGAAAAGACTAATTATTAGTTGGAAGACAGACTATATAAGACGATCCCAACATGCGAATTATAATCTGGGGATACCATAATGGAGCAAATGCAAACATTTAATGTTGTAACACAGGAAAAGATTACTGAATATGAAGAACCAAAACGAAAGTTGGTAATGAACGATAATACTTAGGACAAGAACAACACATATAAGATTCGCCAGCGGCGCGTAGAAGAAGTAGTCAACTGCTAGAAATGAGTCAAGTGAATTCCACAATGAATCTCCAACTGCCGGATATCTACCAACCACCACACGCAGTCAGCTGTGACAGAAGACCAAATGGGGTATCCGAGTCTACACTCGGACAAATATTCCCTGTGGACTCCGTATAAAACGGGGTCGCGTAGCTGTTTTCCGAGACAAGACTCTACCTTTCGACATAGCCTCGTCTGGGGATCCTCACTGCCCAGAGGATGTGAGTTTGACCCGCACAGCTGAAGACGAATCTCCGACTGAAGACCAACATAAAGTATTTACTTCTATGTTTATGTGAATGGGGATATAGAAAAGAGTAATTGACGGTAAAATGGCATCTCTCATGCTTGAAGTCGTTCAGACGTCTGTTAGGGGATTGTCAAACATTCTCTGATAGAGATAAGATTAGATACTATCTAAAAATTCGGCACTATGCTCTTTGTCTCTGTGGATATTTTAGGATTTATTATTCGCGGCAAAAATCTTAGCAACATTAGATATGTAGATGGCACAGTGTTGATAGCCGAGGCAGAACATAAGCTACAAGAGACCCTGCAGTATCGAATAAAAAAGATGTTGAAGAGATGACTAAACATCAATTGAAGGTATGGCTGTATTCGAAGGGAACAACCCAAGATGCGAACTATGGAGACACCGTGATGTAATGAATATGCATACACCTGGGTTCCCCCTCAGAGTAATATGATTAGCTGGTGTCAGCCATAAATACAGACTGATGTGAAGGTACATTTTCTATGACTGTCATCGCCTATTGCCTACACCTATTGCCTACCACTACGATGAGGACCAGCCCATTACGGTTACCTGCTATATTGTCCTACTGGGTTACAATTGTTAACAGCCACTTTGCTACTTCGAACAAATATATCCCTTTCTGGGACACATCACACCGGAAGTCCATGAAGAGAGAACGCATAATGCGACTCTGACATTAGCAAGCACATTCAAATAGCGAAAAATGCCTTCGAAAAACTAAGAAATGTATTAAGAAACAGGAAAATTCCGTTAGAGACAACGAAAATACTTTAAAAATGTTATTTAATATCACTCATGCTATATAGCAGTGAATACTGGACAATCATTGTGTTGTATATTTATAAATTTGAACGTCCATTTACGTAATTTCTTTGTCTGTAACGGAAATTTCCTGTTTCTTAATACATTTCTTAGTTTTTCGAAGGCATTTTTCGCTATTTAAAATAGGTAGCTTGGACTGATTTTAAATGTGAATTAAGTTTATGCGTCTAATGATTTTTTTTCTTTTTCTTTCAGATTTACCAACTCAAACCTTTGGCAATTTCAACCATGGATAGAATCAAAGAACGTATTAAAGTTATCAAAGCATATTACGTAAATGGACGATCAAATTTATAAATATACGGCCCAATGATTCCGCTAGCAAAAAAATCCACACCAAACAGTGACCTTTTGAGGGTGCAGTGACTTTTCAAAAATCTTCCTTAGATTTTCATCAGCCCCAATGTGAAACTTCTGCTTATTAACGAATCCACCAGGATGAAAATTGACTTCATCACTAAAGAGGATTTTTCGCGAAAAATCTTCATCGTCTTGTCTTTGCTCGTTGAACCAATTGACGAATGTACGGCGCTCCAAGTGGTCAGCAGGTTTCAGTTCTTGTGTTAATTGAATTTAGTAAGCGTGTAGAGACAAATCTATTGTCAAAATTCGATGTAACGTTGTTGTTGAGAGGTTCAGTTCCTGCGCGCGATGACGAACAGAGGTGTCTGGATTTTCGGCCACATTCTCGTGCACTGCAGTAACGTTTTCAGCTGAACGGCGTAAATGAGCACGCAATGTTGTTTTCAAAAATGCCACCGACCCAGTTTGTTTGAATTTACGTACACTTTTTCCAATTGCACTTTCGGTTGGTCGATTATGTTGGCCCCAAAAATCACGAAGTTCCCGAAATGCATTTCTGTTTGAACGTCCATTTTCGTAATAGGCTTCGATAACTTTAACACTTTGTTTGATTGTTAATCTTTCCATGGTTGAAATTGTCAAAGACTTAAGTTGTTAAATCTGAAAGTAAAAGAAAAAAATTCATTAGACGATTAAAATCAATTCATATTTAAAGTCGGTCGAAGTAATATATAATCACCCGAAAGCCTTTTAATAAAAAATGGCAACTGTTCAGAATGGACGATATTTTTTTTATTTAATTAAAAATTTCAAATATGGGTCTAATACCCCCACTCGGTAATACAAGTCACACAAAAATAAATTATTTTTTGTTCTAAATGAATTTCATTTATAGAAATGATAGAACATTAAGAAAAAATCTAAGTCAAAAACAAATAATTCGGATAGAATAACTATAAGTGTGAAAAAAAATATGAGTCCAATGGACACATTGATAGTCTGAGGGTTAAAAATTAAGTTTAGGTTCAAAATCTTTACATTGGTATTTCATTCCGACGATCAGGAAAAGCCTATAAGCCTTATAAAATTTATAATTTATTGAATCTTTACAAAGTTTATATGGACAAGATGCATGACACAATTACATTGTTACTAAATCAATGTGCAATCAAATAAGACCATTATTTGTTTCAAATTATACTGAGCTCTATGATAGTGTAATATGTTATACAGTTACGTAGCTTTAAATGTGACTTAATAAACAATGAAAATTTAGAACATTTTGTCTTATAATTTGTGTCCAACATTATAATGGTCTTATATACACTTTTTTAGACATCTAAATTACTATCAAGCATTAAAATCCATTCTTTATATAAATTGCTAAAACTCGATTACAGTTTCTTTCTCTTTACTTCTCCTCTCCTCTTCTTTTCTTTTCCTTTTTTTTTCTCCCTTTCCCTCCCATTTCAATATATCACTTCCGTTAAGTTAACCGTCTAAATAGGTTAAGATCTGGTCACTCCTCCTTCCCCAATACTAACTATGACTTTTGAGAGATATGAAATTAATCCCTCCCTAAACTCTACCATGTCTTTTTTAACTATCCTTTTACACTCTCTGTTAAATTACAAAAAACTTACATTACCCATCAATTTTAATTTCATTTTTCGTTTTAATTCATTTTTGGAAGTGCTATCTGATAAATAGCGTCTTTTAAAATGGTTCTGGTGAAATAAATTATTATAATGTTACCTTAAAAGTGGTCTGTTTTTTTTTAAATATATATATATATATATATATATATATATATATATATATATATATATTCCGTTTTTATTTATATTGATCTAACAAATGGTCTGACAAATATTATTCAATGGGAAGCCTTTTTTGTAATCTTTTACAATTTTAGATATCGAGGACAGCATTTTTTGCTTGTGAGAATTCATAATGAGAATTTTGTTTTGCATATATTTTCCATTCAAAGTATCTAATAGAACAAACATCAACTTTATTAGGATTTATTCTTGAAATAATGAAAGTTTGAAGTCAGTTCGTAAGCAAAAATCTGGTATTTCTTTACATTTTTTTAAGAGGATCTTAAACACATAATGTTAAAATAAAAGTACTAAAAGCAATGAACCAAGTTCCTGGTGTCAGTCCATATCACATCAAACCCCAGCTTTCAAACCGAGTGCAGTGTTGATTTTCTAAAAAGATGTGAAAGATCAGCCTGCCATAATATACATGGTGACAGAACATGTATTGGGGAAATAACAAAAAGATATACTTTATTAAGGGCTACAAAATACGGGAAATAGTGTGGTGTCATGATACCACATGCCCTGAAGATACACAGCACAAACAATAATAATAATTATGATATTAATAATAATAATGTTTGATAATAATAATAATAATAATAATAATAATAATATAACACCACCCAGACCCGGTTACGGAGATAGGACCTGTTACAATTCTATGGGACTACACAATACACACTGACAGAACAATCAATGCCAACCAACCAGATATTGTTATTAAAGACCACAAACAAAAACGGTGCCTCCTTATTGATATGGCAGTCCCTGCTGACTGCAATGTATCTTTGAAGATATTCAAAAAGTTGTCAAAATACAAGGACCTTGAAATAGAAATCTCGAAAATGTGGCATATGGGAACATCAATAATGCCTGTTGTAGTTGGAGCCTTAGGACTGGTTGGAAAAGATTGCAGTAGACTAGATGAAGGGATTCCTGGAAGTCCATGCCTCAAGGAGATACAAAAAATTTTTCTGACAAGTACAGCCCACACTTTACGAAGGGCTTTATCTATGTAATTTTTTTTTTTTTTTTTTTGTCAGTGGAAAGTGTCATGACGCCATTTCTAACCTTAGGTCCCTGGGTGGGACCCGGAAAGAAATGTGTAAACGCCAGAAATCAAAGAAAATAATAATAATAATAATAATAATAATAATAATAATTATTATTATTTTAGTGGAGTTCAAATATAGTAAAAGCACGTCATAAAAATACGTAGTGTTATTTTGAAGGATATCAGTTCAATTTTAGTCAATAAAACTGGACATGGTTTTGCAATGTTCCATCGTCGACAAACGTTTAGAAAAATGCTTTATATCTCAGATTATATAACCCCATCGGACTGTCCAAAGAAACCTCCTTTTTATATTTTTCTTTCTTTTATTATATTAATAATACATTATTTTTAATGCACACATATTCCATTAATTGTGTCTGCTAAGATGAATCATGATAAAACTTCTCGTTGGATGTTTTATTGAATCTTTTGTTGTTTATAGGTTAAATTTCCGGTGAGAAAAATGGATATTATATAATATTCAAAAATATTTTTATACATCTTACGAACTCATTGGATATCCGTGGATGAAGCGGTTTTTACCTAAATTAGGTTCTTGATTATTCTTATATAGTCTATATAAATGTTTCAACAAATTTAAATAGTATCCAACAGATCAATTTATTATACAATCATGCCAACACCGTCGGTTATAGCGACATAAAACACCGGTAGGCGTCTGGGTTAATCATGTAAAATATTTCTGATATCATTCCTTCAATTTCTAGTGTTTTGAAAACAAACTATCTTGTCTTAAAGACGAAACAATCCTAAAAAAAAGAAGAAAAAAAAGAAGGAAAACCTTAAAATTTAGTAAAAAAAAAAAGACAAAAATTATTTTAAACATTGAGCTTTTTTATCTTTTTTTCATTCTTTGGTTTTTTAAACTTTTGATTTTTGTAAACATTAAATAAGCATAATTCAGCTCAGGACGAACTTTTAATGTCCAGGAAAAATCAGGAATAAAAAAAAGAAAAATACAATTCAAGGAAGAAAAATATTAAAGACATTTCATCATTTATTGGGCATTGGCGTTTTAAAAAAAAAAAATTGTGAAAACCATCAAGTGTTGGAAGAAATAAAATAAACAAAATATATATTATCCGTGGTGAAAAAAAAAAACTAAAATGTTAATAAACAAGATTAAAAAATAATAATAATAAAAGAGAAATAATAATAATAATAATAATCTTATGTAATAATAATGATGATTTATTTTTCTGATGATGATGATGATAATTGATGTATTTGTATGAGGTTTACTAGATTTTCGACAGTTTAAATCATGAAACAGTGAAATATCTCATTGTAAAAAATCAAAGAAAAAAATACATGAAAGTGGTATGAACATTTACATTACATTATCTGAGAAAGGGATATGGGAAAGTTTATGAAATGTTAAGGTCCGAACAATTAATGACAATGTCATCTTTAAAAAACAAAAAACAATGAAGCTATACTTATTGACTTGTCCCTAAAGGCGGAAATATTTAAAAATTTTAAAAAAAAGGTTCAAAATATAAGGGCCTTTAAATTAAATTAAAAATTGATGTTACATGAAGACATCAGTATATTCAAGCTCTATTTGATTAAAACTCATTCTTTGATTTGAACACATTTTTTTCTTAAGAAATAAAAAATGAGTATTTAATATTATAGCCCATACCTTATGAAAAAAACGTTTATGCTTTAAAATATATGCATATTTTTTGGGTTGATCGGTGGCCATAAAAAAATTTTATTGGAAAATGTCTTGATTTATTATACCAAGGTTGGGACCATAATAAAGAAATCGTTATTCACCAGAAATCAGAGGAATAATAATAATAAAATAATAATAATAATAATCCCGGGTGTAATAATAATAATAATGTAACCAATTTAAATTACATAATGCGTTGATTTTTTTTTTTTAACAGTGTTTAATTTTTCGTTATACTTTAATTTTTAATCAAAATTGACCTCATTTGACCAATCATTTTTTCATCCCAACTCTCTCTGATCTATCCAAATATATCCAAGGATATCTTTACCGTTACTTACCCACATCTTCATATGGTCCACCTATCATTGCCTCCTAATTTTACAAGTCCTTCTGTAAAAACATATCTTCGAACAAGAAAAATTCCAAATCTATATCATTCAAGACAATAGACATTATGATTCACTATAATATAGGAAAAATAATTCTATCCCATCTTATTTTTCAAGCAATTTATTCAAAAATATTGCTATGACCATAATGGCAACATCTACAACGAAATAATGGCGTTAACGTTTACATAAATAAATATATATATATATATATATTATATATATATAGAAAATATGATATTTAAACAGTTAGTAAACCTAAAATATATATCTATATTAGATGATATTTTTAATTTTATCAAAAGAAATAGTGCTTATATACACAAAAACCATATTTGAAGATCTGTCTTTATCTTTATCGAAATTAAATCAAAAAATAAACTTGAGAAGACATTCTCATAGAATATAGTAACATCATTTTAGCACCTCATTAATAAAGAAGAACTTTGCAGAAACTCTTAACACCATAATTCTGAAAAAAAAACAGACACTTAGATGAAATAGTATTGATATAAAAAAAACTCCGATTAAAAGAAATATATACAAGAATATATCTTATATATATATATATATATATATATTAATCATTTCATCATAAGCAAGAAAAACTTTTAACGCCATTTACTAAAAGGATTACTGAATTTTAATGGATACCATTGAAAATTGATTGGAAATCAAGAAACCAAATTAGTCTAAAAATATAGAACCTACAGTTAGATCTGACAATTATATAAATATATATATATATTATATATTCTAGAATATATATATATATTTATAAAAGATTAGGTGTATATGGAATAAATTCCTTAGAACAATGATATTTTTAAATATAAAAACAGAAAAGATATAAAGTGGTGGGAAAGTGAATCAGCCAATTCAAAGGTCAGGATGAATAACACAAGATTCTACTTTTGTAAATATTAACAAACTCTCTTACATAGAGTGAGTAAACACCAGACCATATTCAACAACATCATTCAATGCATGAACAAATGGTTGACATATAAATGTGTAAGATATTTTTCTGACAAGAAAATTTATCTATATATAATATATATATATATATATATATATATATATATATATACCTGTGCAATTAACTCAATAGTAATTTTTATATTTTTAGGGGACCCAGTGATATAAATCTTGGAGTAAATGCATTATCCATGCTAATAGAAGGCAAAAAAGATTTTTCTGAGGCAATTAAATGAGAGCAGTTTCATTTTGGAGGCATTGAAATCCTCCAAAGTCATTCTTGCCCCTGTTAACAACAGAACCAATTTAGCCTGAATTACTTTTTAACCAAAATGAATAAAAGGACAAGAGAAAAACTATTTTAAAACGCATTTCATTGTCGACCTTGACTTCATCGAGGCAATCCTATTTATTATGATTGCTCATGTTTATATATTCAATATTCATAAATCAAAAAAATTATTGAATATCACTTGCTCAATTTGCTTTTCCCCAAGTTTTGAATTAGGACACTTTATGCCCTCCACAAAACTTTGACAGACCGTTCAAATACCTAAGAACATTCATGAAATTATTGATTTGGGGTCAACGACATCAACACATAATAATATGTTATATATATATATATATATATATATATATATATATATATGGGACAAGAAAATGGCCTTCGATACAAGATTGAATATCTATCCTACATGGAACTCTTGACATATAGTCGAAATGTGCTATAACATGGGAATATATATATATATTTATATACCACACATTTTTGTTAAAAAACGACATACAAGGTACTTGACTTTTTATTTAATTTTTCTTGTGTTCGCACAAGCTTTCTTTTCTGGAATTCCATTTCCGCCATCCATCAAACCACCTATCCTAAAAAATTACTACACGCATTCTAAAAAGTCCCCTTCTAACCATAATGGCAATATTTATACCCAAACTAATGGTGTTAGTATGGGAAATCCATTGGGAGAACTTCTCTAACTATTAGATATGTCCTACGTAGAAAATACCATATTTACACAGGTCCACAAACCGAAAATTATGTTCGCTACGTAGATGATATATTCATTTTAGCTGATAACATTAAAGAAATAGAGACACTTAAGACCACATTTGAGAAAAACTCCGTATATATAATTTTACATATGAACTATATATATAAAAAACAAACTACCATTCTTAGATATCCTCGTTGAACATAACAATAACACTTTCATTACATCATTATAAAAAAAACCCACCAGCAAAAACCTCGTGCCACCTTAATTTCAAAAGTGAATGTCCACTTAGGTACAAAATAGCTGTAATAAAAAACTTTCTAAATAGAGCCCACCAGAACTCATCCTCTCGACTACTCTTTCTCAAAGAACTTAACAACGTTAAACAAACACTAATTAACAACGGTTTCCCTAACTACCTTATAGACCAACAAATTAGAATATTCCTCCCCAAAGCAAGTAATAATGATAGCGAACACACAACTAAAAATCACATACACATTTATTACAAAAACCAAATGCATATTAATTACAAGCAAGATGAATCTGCTCTAAGACATATTATAAAGAAATATACTACTCCTATTGACCCGGATAAAAAAAATCAAACTTATTATCTATTATAAAAAATTTAAGACGGCCAACCTTATCCTCAAAAATAACAACACACCAACGAAGTCAAAATTACAAAGAGCGAACATTATCTATGAGTTCAAATGCCCTTTAAGGAACTGCGTTCCTCACCAAACCGGACTCATAAATAATTACATCGGCTACACAACCACATGTTTATCCAGACGTCTTACATTACACCTATCTGATCACAGTTCCATCAGAACACATTTAAACACACACTCAGATTTACCCGACACTATTAGGAACATACTAGTAGAAAACACTAATATATTAACTGCATCCACTTGCAAAAAAAAAAAGACTAAAAATAATGGAAGCTCTAATAATAAAAAAAAAAAAAAGCCAACTCTTAACAATATCAATTATGAACAAAGCCACAATGTGCTAACTGTATTCGGAAACTAAAACATCACTACCACACACTGAACATACATAGAACACACACTCTACTAATGAATGATAATTGAACCATCCTTGATAATGGCTAAAGGTATAGCCGAAAGCGCTCGGAAAAACAGAACATTCGGACAGTTCTTACACACTCTTTGTCCAGAAAAGAAAGCTCTTGTCAGAACACAAGAAAAATTAAATAAAAAGCTCAACTGTAGTACCTTGTCTGTCGTTTTTAATGAAACATGCATAAAGGAAGGATTGCTGCCTAAATATACAAATATATATATATATATATATATATATATATATATATATATATATATAAAATTTTAGTTTAAAGACATTTTATATATATAGTATTAAACTGTATTTTAAAGGCATTTTCTTAGGCAGATTTTGTCATAAATCGAAGTTATTTATATTATATCAAAAGTTACGGATAGAGCATTAAAAAATTATATATATATATATATATATATATATATATATATATATGTTATATATATATATCTTGTAAATTAATATTTTATTTTACAATATTAAGTAACATTATATATTAATTGGAAAATATCTTTGATCTGCAGTAAAAATTTCTCAAATATTCTAAGACATTGCTCTAAATATTGGAACAATAGTCCATATCACATCAACCGAAAAAAACACTTAGAATAATAGAAATTTTCAATTACTACATTCGTTATTCTCAAAAATTTAGCGTTTCATTTCTGAACGTTCAAAAATATTCTTAACTGTTAATAACAGTACATTTTTTTTAATAGAACATCTTTTGATAAGTAGCACATCCATTTTCGTCTTGGAATATTTTACACGAAATTACCTAAAATTGGAGAAAATTAACATTTATGTCTGAAGATGGTGAATGTCTTTACCGAAAGTACTTGCGAACAATTTGAACCAAACATCTAAACCGTTTTACAAATAATACAAACAAGCATCGCGTCGTTCAGCCAGTGGTCAGTAAGTTAATAAATTCTTAAACTGTTTGCGAAGTGAATTTGTCATTAATTACATTAACTTTATTGATTCATTCCTTGAAGGACTATTTTACAATAATAATTAAGCTACGTTAATAATTTGAATAATATATATATATATATATATATATATATATATATATATATATATATATATATATATATATATATATGTGTGTGTGTGTGTGTGTGTGTGTGAAATCGATCCACGCTACATCAAAACGATTTCAAATATTTCAGAATGACAAGAGAATAAATTTGATGACACTTATTGAGTACTTGTTGAATATTCAACATATACACCGAGGCCTTAATGTAATCCTTTAGCGACACCACAGTGTGAAACTAATTTTCCTCATCTTTTTTTTCTTCTTCTTTTCTTTTCTCTTTAAGATATAAGAAATGTACATGAACTAAATAAAAATAAAATCTTTCTATCCTCTGAAGACATTATTTTTTTAGTGAGTCTCTCTTCAATATACTGAGTATCGCTCTATGACGCCATTTCCGCTTCCGTTCACTATTAATGCCAAGTGATGCCAATTATAGTCATTTGAGCGTCAGGAGGTCTTAAGAGACTTACACGCATGATCGCTGATAAATTATGTTACTACCCGGGTGGCAGTTAAAATTTCAGAATAATAAAAGGAAAACGGTTGGAGTGAAACTAAGGCTTTTATATTCAGAGAAACAGTAAGATAAGCCATGTACGAACCAAATATTGTACTCATTCCTTGGTTATACATTGGGAATTGAATTTCAAATAATGGATATTTCCTCTGATCATTTCCACCTATTAAGTAATTCTATGTTTATAAGAGGCTAGGTCAGTGTCAAAGGCTCTAGTTGAATTTTTACTTACAGTTTTCTTTATATAAATGGGATATATTATATATATATATATATATATATATATATATATATATATATATATATATATATATATATATATATATAGATATATATATGATAACTAATAAAATAAAAATTTATACAAATTTGTTTTAAAAATAATCAACAATCACGAAGGGAAAAAAGGTTTTAAAAAAAAAAAATGCTACAAACATGAAAGTATGTTAAAAAATCGCACAGACACATGTTTGAAGCCCAAAGAAAAAAACCTCGATACGAGTAAACAACTAACTAACAAAAACAGCATAAATACAACCAAGAGTTTTTAGATAAACCTAGTGACTTTGAAAGAATTTAGGTTCACCTAACCGGATCCTCAGGGAAAGTTCCTGACGATCCGGTTAGGAAAAAAAAGGCAGGTTTGTCTGGCTCACTACATTTATCTATCTATCTATCTATATATCTATATCTATATATATATATATATATATATATATATATATATATATATATATTCAATGGCTGTAAAAGCAAAAGCAAATCGAAATCGTGTAACAGCATAATTATCCATCCCACAAAATGTTGAATATCAAAAAAAACTTAACTGATTGACATTCTTATTTCCAGGTTTTTCGAAAAGACGTTTAGCCATCTTGACTCCATTTGTTGTAAGAATCACTGAGAGATATTCAGCTCGAAAGAGAACAGATTAAAGTCGTTTTGTGTCAGCACCACTGTCTTCACAACTGAGCAACGGTTTAAGGAAAAAGATCATTCAGGCTTTCATTGATGGTACCAACAGCATTCATACTTTAGCTTCCATCTTCAAGTCCATTCAAGAACCATCAAGAGAACACTGAATAAAAAAGGAGGGAATAGGACAACTTGATCAGAACAAAAAAGCGGTATCATCGTTTCAACTTAGAGCTGAAGGAATCATTTGGAAAAGATGTAACTCAATCCATAAGACGGTTGGCACCTGAGAGATGAGTTTCAGTTATGACAGTCCAAAGAGCAGTGAAAAAAATACTTGAAAATTAATCGTACGTGAAAAGTGTGAATCATCTTCTGACTCCAGGACAGAAATTTAGAAAGTTAAAGAGGGCGAAGATCCTATGTTGGAAAATAATCCTGATATAATATATATATATATATATATATATATATATATATATATATATATATATTTGAACATTAATTTAATACTTCATGAAATTCCGACCTTAGCTATGATTTATTAATATCATTTTTATTTATGATCGATTTCATGACGATTCTTCTGTTAAGCTTGGAGAGTAATAAAAATGTCTTATTGTACAAAGTTGAGTCAAATGTTTTTTTGTTAAAGAAAAAAAAAAGCTTGGGGGATCGCAGTAAGATATCTTTAAACATTTCTAAGATACAACGATTCAAAGCTTAATTTAACAATTTAACGATTTTGAAAATATAAAATTTGCATGTGTATATATATATATATATATATATATATATATATATATATATATATATATATATATATATATATATATATATATATATATCATTTATTTAATAATATGCTTTTCACGTGGTATATGTGATTATATAATTTTGAATTTGTTAAGAAAATTTAGAAAATTTATTTTCTTTAAAGTAATTTTTACTGAAATTATTTACATTCAACATAATGACAATATACATATATATATATATATATATATATATATATATATATATATATATATATATATATAAAATTTATTAAGAAATATATATATGTATGTCTGTATATATATATATGTATATATATATATATATCTATTATATATATATATATATATATATATATATATATATATATATATATATATATATATATTTATATATATATATATATATATATATATATATATATATATATATATATATATATATATATAATATGTGTATATATATATATGCGATAACAAAAAACAGTTTACGCATATGCTATATTTATGGGTTAAAATTAGACATAGAACTTATGTAAATATAAAAATGGACACGGAGATCAACGCCCAGCGGTAACTGTTTGATCCTTAAACTCAATCTGACAGGACCTGAATATTACGCTTTAAATCGTTCTGTTTTTTTTTCTTTTTTTTCTAGAAATACATCTCGGAAATCTGCTGAGCGAAGGTTAGGGTTACTTTGGCCTATGCTAAGCCCAGAGGAAGGTTATCTATGCCAGACGGTAAACTAAATTCCTGTAAAGCTACGAGATGTAATTCAGAGAAAATATGAATGCTCGACGTCGGCAAATGCATTATCTATCTATCTATCTATCTATCTATCTATATATATATATATATATATATATATATATATATATATATATTCATTCAAGCTTTTTTGGCTAAATAATTGAGAAATATTATATCTATTTTTATCTATTTAATCCTTTCAATTCTACGATTTAATTTTTTGGTGGCTGTAGAAAATTGCTTAAGAAAAATTTAAAAATTTCTTTCAAATAATTTTTATTTTCCCAAGTAATTTCAATCTGCGCCGTGACTGTTTTCAGGGGTTGCATATCTATAAATGTATTATGCGTTAACACGGTAAATTCAAAATATGTTTACCTCTAAAAAGAGAGATAACTTATTTGATTTTTTAAAAAACATTTTTTTTTAAATTCTGAAAGAGAATTGCGGCCCAAAATAAATAAAGTCAACACGGGTATAACAACAAAGTTTTTGAATGTTTTGTAGCAGCAAAGTGTTATATAAAAATTCTATATTAAAATACTACAATAAAAAAAAATTCATTCAAAAGATTATTTTTAAAAACTCATAAAAAATAACTTCTCTTACATTGAAGGTAAAAGACTATTGTGAATTTACAGGGTTGAACATAGATATGCTTCCTCTGAAGATGGCCTCAGATGAAACTGAAACTACTAGGAAAAATAAGAATTATTTGAAAACAAATATTGAATCAAATTTCTATAGCCACCAAGAAGTTCATTCGTTGACTTAAGAGGATTAAAACTAAAATAAATAGACATAATACATCTTAATTATTTAGCCAAAACAACTCTTAAAATATATATATATATATATATATATATATATATATATATATATATATATATATATATATATATATATATATAATAAGGCATTAAAAACAAGAAAATTTTATATTGTAGGCCATGATAGATATAAAAACAAAACACACACCAGTCGACCGGTTTCGTCCCCTCCCATCAGAACTATTAACGGGGGAACTAAAATTATGAGGAAAAGAAAAAGAAAAATTCTGTCATGGATGACATGAATGAGTGGACAGGGAGAAAAAAAAAATATTAAAAAATTATACCAACCAAGATGCTAGAAGCGCAGCACAGCAAGTCCAAGAAACAATCTCTTTGTTTGAAAAGAGCAGGTTGCACCGGTCGACTGGTGTGTGTTTTGTTTTATATCTGTCATGGCCTACAATATAAAATTTCTTGTTTTTAATGCCTTAATACGCTTTTGTACCGTTTCAAACATATTTAAGCATATATATATATATATATATATTGAGGAAATTGTAAGATAAAATGGAAAAGTTTGTGACGCGTTTCATCTGTTAGTACTTCACTGGACCAGGTTTATTGACGTTCTTGTCTGTACACATGCGCATGAACGGAAGACGCTGGTAGTTTCAAATTTTTCAGAAATTTTGGGAAATCTAGCCAACTTTATCTATATTCTTTTTTTCTTTCCATCATTTTTAAATATACCACATTGTGATAACAGAAAATCTGTCAAAAATAGGAAAACGTAAAAAACTCGACGTAAATTTACTTGGTCTGAACATGCGATTAAATCACTTCCTAGATAGATTTGTCTCAGTGAAGTAGTGGAAATATCTAGAAAGTGATTTGATGCTGTCTATTTAAAAACGTGAAGTCATTTTTTAAAAAAGATTATGAGCAGATGATGCGGTTTTATATGTCAGATAGACATTTCTCAACGTATTGGACACTATGCATCAGATTTTCATCATTCCATCTCAAGCAAGGCAGTAAATCACTAAGACGCTAGCCACAAGAATACAAGAAAAAGAATAAACAAACATAATTAGAAATCGAAAACAATAAAAGAATATCAGTTAAGAACACATAATCATAACAATTGATATTTTATTCAAATTTTGAAGATCAAAATTGAGTGGAAAGGGTGAGGTCGAAGAAAGTTCCACATGTGAGAAGCGTGAGAAAAGAAACGTCCTGATTGTCCTGCAACTTCCATCAGTGAGATAGAAAAAAAATATAGATCATGTTCACCACATGTTTATGGATGACAGGTGAATGACTATAATTGATAATGTTCCTAGTATATCCCATGAGAGAATTGACATTATTCTACACGATGACCTTGTCATAACGAAGGTTTCTGCTCAGTGAGTGCCACATCTTCTGACACCTGATCAAAAACTCCCGAGTCTAATCACTGTTTAAAACAGATGCAGCTGAATGTTTTATAACTTGGATTGAGCATTGGATTCGTCATTTTGAGACAAAGAGAAAATCTATGCAGTTGAAACACCGTTTTCCACTTACTTCAAAGAAGACAACATTCGCTTTATCTGCAGGGAAGGTGATGGCCTCAGTTTTTGGAACCCAAAAGGTATTGTTTATTGACTACTTTCAAAATATTTCCCACTATAAACGGATAGTAATACACCAACTTGCCAAAGCAGTTACGAAAGTTTATCAAAACGAAAAGCATGGAAAAACCAACAAAAAGGTACGTTTTCTTCAAAAAGGACAATGCTGCAGTACCCAAGACATTGGTTTCAATACTGCAGTACTCAAGACATTGGTTTCAGTACTGCAATACCCAAGAAATTGTTTGCAATACTGCAGTAACCAAGACATTGTTTTCAATACTGCAGTACCCAAGTCATTGGTTTCAATACTGCAGTACCCAAGTCATTGGTTTCAATACTGCAGTACCCAAGACATTGGTTTTAGTACTGCAGTACCCAAGACATTAAGTTCAATACTGCAGTGCCGAAGACATTGGTTTCAATACTGAAGTACCAAAGACAATGGTTTCAATGACTGCTGTACGTGACTGTGTCTTTGAACTGATTTATTACCCACATCTATTCTCATGATTTGGCCCCTAACCTCTGTTCTTGAACATGGAATACACTGGAAACTATTATCTCGGTGATGATGATGATGATGTCCTACCTGTTGTTGATAACATCTTTGACCAACACGATGAAAGATTCTTCACCAAGGAGATCAAAACCATGCAACATTGTTGGAAGATATGTGTTGAACGCAAGATAGGATTATGTTGAAAAATAAACGACATTCTAAGAGTAGCTTATTCAGGCAATACGCATTTACGCCGACCATCGTAGTGTCAACTATTTGGTCAATGAACGCTAAATGATTTCTTGTGAGAAAGAAACGAATACCAACATTACAATGACCAAAGCGTATGATGAATTTAAAACCAGAACGCTAAACACATTTGTAATTACCATTGTAACAGAATGTATATTTTATCGCAATTACAGTAAGTTTTTCATTGTAATTTAGCCCTAAATATGATCTTGAAAAAGAACTAGATCACCTTCCTTCATCTTAACATCAAGAAACTGAACAGACAACTGGAAAGGTTAAGCATACAAATAATAGACACAAGATATGCTGCCTATATATATATATATATATATATGTATATATATAAATTATTAGGCGGATTTGATAATTGTATTTAATTAATTCATCGAGTCTGAAAGAAACCTCAACAGAATGCAGATAACATGATGAGAGTAGTCGTGGTTCCAGGGGGCGGGGCACAGTCCTATGGTTACAGAGAACGCAGTAAGAGTTCCACCACGGAATATGTGAGCGAGCGGCGCTATATTGAGTCTGATTTGCAATCTCTTCGTCACCGAGGCCCATTAGAACAGTTAGTATAATGTTTGCTTGACAACCTGTCAGCGTTTCATTTCTCGATAGTGGATGCGCACAGCATATGTTGCCAAACATAGGACGAAACGGCCATCCAGTGCTTTCTGCATTATGTCGAGGTTTCTTACAGACTCGATAAATTAAGTATGTGTGTATATATATATATATATATATATATATATATATATATATGTGTGTGTGTGTGTATATATATATATATATATATATATATATATATAGATAGATAGATAGATAGAGTTTTTAATACATATAACAAGGTTTTGTGTGGACTTAAATTTTCACAGGTTTCCTGTTCATCGGGCACAAAACCCAGCAAAAACTTTATGCAAATATACTCACTCACTTTCTTAGGCAAACATATATATATATATATATATATATATATATATATATATATATATATATATATATATATATATATATAAGTGTTGAGATGTTGTGAGTTTCCCGCGTGTCGGTGTATGAATCAAGACAAACACAGTTGTAGAGGAAAATACTGGTATATTCATAAAAGCAATTAACAATAGAGTGATTAGTAGAACGAAGGTTGGTTAGTACGAAACAATATCCAAAGTCTATAGTCCAACGGTATGTACCGGTAAGCTTATCTGGACTGCTCACCCTGACTGACTCTCTGTCGCTCTCCCCTCTCTCTCCAGAGCTGACTTATATAAGAGGGACCAGTCCATTACTAGTTAGAAGGTGGGTGCGCCCCAACAATAAGTTTATATGTTTGTATAAGAAAGTAGTGAGTATAATTGTGCATATATTTATGCAAATAGAGGCCACTTTTTATATAAAAACATATATATATATATATATATATATATATATATATATATATATATATATATATATATATATATATATGTATGTATGTAGGTATGTATGTTGTATGTATGTATATAAGAAAGTGAATGAGTATATTTATGCATGTGTGAAAGAATGAGAAAAATATAAACTTTATTATTAAAGAGGGAAAATATACAAGAGTAATCAGTAGATAACGATTGACAATGCTTTTAAATGTTTGTAGATCAAAGTTGAAAGTCGAAAGAGAGTTCCACAAATGAGACGTGGGAGAACAGAAAATCAGCTCTAAATTGATGAGGCATTGTCAATAATCTTGATCTGCGCTTAAATTCCTAAAATCTTGATACCATAATTAAGAGTTCATCCAAACAATTACCATGAATATATTGATATTAAATGCAAAAATAATTTACATTTCGTCTGTGACAAAGTAACTGAAGCCGAAATGACAGGTCAGGGCGAATAATATTGCTGATTTTCCTTGAGATTTTATCAATTACATCTAAATATACAGCTGGTGCACCGGACCATACGTGTCAGAAATATTCAAAGCATCTAAAGCATTGTACACATGCTTGGCAGATAAACACATAAATACATACATACATTCATATATATATATTTACACACACACACACACACACACACACACACACACACACACACACACACATATATATATATATATAGAGAGAGAGAGAGAGAGAGAGAGAGAGCGAGAGAGAGAAACATTTTTCCTTTCTCATTTCCACTTCATTATCTGGTTTTTACACTTTACATTTCCACATCATTGGATCAGTCTGCTTTCTCTTCAGCTCCAAGGAACCGCTTATAACTAATTTGCTTGCTATAAGACCTCGTTATGTCTATCATATTAAATCTATTACACGAAACTCATCATTATTCGAACCAATCACACTCTATAAGATCGTCTTTCTTTGACTGACCGGCGGGCCACTGTGGCGATAACAATCTATTAGGGGTCTAGACAGACCGGAGTCACACACACACACACACACACACACACACACACACACACACGCGCGCCGCGAGCACACGCACGCACACAGACATACCACTGACTGTCGGTGAGAAAGGGCTTATTGACTGGTCGATAAAACAAAGGTGCCTTATTTTGTCGCACCATATCTGTTAAAAGCAAACCTCTCATTAATATCAGAGCTTCGGGACTGGGGGAAATTGTAACCGTATTCTCCAGAATTGGCTGTGAAATAATAAACAAAAAAGAAATTGCGCGTCTACAATGGACATTACACTGCTAATATTCGACCACATACCATCACATCGTCATTTATTTAGTCGATACGGCCTCGGTTTGGCCATTATTAATTCGTTAGCGCAGCAGAAACGAAGCGAAAAGTTTAAAGCCGTAATCAGGACATTACCGTATTTACTTGATTTTGTCTAGAATCTAATGATAAAAAAAAAATATGCGTACAATTGACGAAACAAATACTTAATTTCCAATATAACTTATTTCCTTTCCAATGCACCCAATGATTTCCGATTACCATATTTGACAACTTTAAAGACGCCGAGCCACTTTATAATTGGTATGTGGGTTAATATTCGACAACGAGTTGCTTTAGTTAATGAAAAAGATAAATATGTCAAGAAGGATATTGAAAAGCCGTAATGATACGTCAGACACTGAAATCAGACATAGCAGATCATATATGGAAGGAAAGCGATATTCATTATCCAATGTGGAATGAAATGAAAATAAGGGAGAACACTGGAGAGTTTGACGTCTAAAAGAATCAGCGCATGTGCTAAGTTTCGAGTACCTCCTTAGCAAATTTGTTTAGTTTAATATCATTTCCTACTATGAGTTGTTTCTTATACGATCCCCAAGTATGTTTTCCTGGAATTTACAGTAAATAGTCTTTGTATATGTGTCCAATATTATTAATAAGCGATGGGGGATATAAACTTAAACCCGTTAAGATTAATGTAAATATGTTGTATAAATGCCGTTGCCGACACTGTGGTTTGAAACTAGATCGTCATTGAGTAACACCGACGATTCCATTATTAAGTAGATCACGTGATTATTAAGGAAGTGAATAAATATGAAGGGGCGAGATGATCTCTGATCACTATTTCTCCTCTCTCAACTATACGGATCACTGTTCACTCTTCTTGTTATCTACTATTGCTATGCGTTCACTCTCTCTACACTGTTACTATACGGATAACAATTCTCTTCTGATCATTATATTATTTGGCGATTAATACTTGAACAAGTATTACTAGTGCGGATATTCACTCTTCTTGTTTATCCACTATTGCTATACGGCCACTCTCTCTACACTATTACTATACGGATAACAATTCTCTTCTGATCATTATACTATTTGGCGATTACTACTTGAACAAGTATTACTAGTGCGGATATTATTGGAAGGCGTTACTGCTAGCACCGGCGTCTACAAAGTCTCGAATATAACGAGCATTTTTAGAAGTGATAACGAGCTTTTGCTTGACATTGGAAAAGTGACAAGCGCAGCCGTCCAATATCATAAAAAAATATAGCACGGGAGCAGCTCATAAAGAAAGACAAACAAATGACAACGTCTTTAACTGAAGCAACAGCGGCAGCTATCAATGACTGAACAGCAGCGGCAACAGTCAAAACATGGCAGCCAGCAGCAGCAGTAGTCGCAACCTAATCAGTTCTAAGTATACTACAGCAAATTGTCCTACGTGACAACAGCCTAGTGGATAAATGTTTTTTACGAATTTTGTGACATAGTGATTGTGAGTTCAATTCCTGAGTTGGCAGTGAATACTTGCACACATTGGAAAGAGTAATATTTATTTCTATGTTGTTATTACTAAAGAAGAGGTACTAAATGAAAATATGAGTCAATCAATATCCCTAGACAGAGGAACAGGAACAGCCTAACCCCGTAGTTTAAATAGAGGTCTCAGTCAAGTATTGCCTATAGGTAACCCGATCGATATACACCAGAGGAAGTCCGGAGAGCGCAACGGCCGAAACGCTGATATTACAACAAAATAAATGAAGACATGTGTTCGAATATAAACAGTGCAAAGAAGACAAACACGTGTGTCACCTAAGAAAACGCTTTGTTCTTTGGATACATGGATGTGCATCCAGGGAGGTGAAAGTGACGCAATGCCGGGTGATATGTACATTAGTGCGTGTGCCATTATATGACGCATGGTCCTTTAAGCTTGATATATCAGGTGTAACAGCAAAATTGTCTAAATCGTGTAACAGCATAAGATAACAGTCCATCCCACAAGATTTTTAATACCTAAAATGTCACTAAACTAATTGAGTGTTTTTTTTTTAATTATTATTTGTCGTAAGAATCACTGCAAAACCATTTGAGTTATTCAGCTAGAAAGGGAACAGGTTAAAATCGTTTTGTCTCAGCCCCACTATATCTTCCCAACTGAGCAATGGTGGGAGGAAAATGATCAGTACCGACATTCATATTCTGGTTTCCAACTTCAAAGTCTATTTAAGGACCATTAAGAGAATGGTGAATAAGTTTTATTAAAAAAAGGAGGGAACAGTAGAGAGTAAAACTGGATCATGAGGTGACAACATTTAGCGTGATCATCATTTCAATTTATATCTAAAATATTCTTCTTGTTCAAAGTAGAGTCCAATAGTGTTATAAAACCTCGGAGAATTCCAGTAAGATATATTTAATCATTTCTAACATACAACAGTTCAAAATGAACGTCTTCGAATGAAGGTATGCTCTCTCTCTCTCTATCTATCTATCTATCTATCTATATATATATATATATATATATATATATATATATGAAAATTTCTCTTATTTAACCAGTAGAGAAGACAATATTTATGAATAAAAATGACAATTAGAAAAACTGGTAATTTTTGACGCGTTTCGTCCAATGTGGACTTTATCAATTCAAAATTGAAAAAAATAAAGTCTACAATTGGACGAAAGTTCTTTTTGTTATTTTTTCTCAAATAAATTACAATATATATCATATATATATATATTATATATATATATATATATATATATATATATATGTGTGTGTGTGTGTATGTATAAGGGAAATCCAATTGATATATAATCAAGTTGAATATTTATTAATATAATATAAAATAAAATATTAAAACTGATTCATAGAGAGAGCTCAAACTTTTATTGAAACACAACATATAAATTATAAGCAATACGAATTTGGATTACTGCATGATAATAATTGTACATTTTTTTCTTTTACTGATTAAGTCAGGTCAGTTTCCATGTGTATGTCTCCTCACACCATTTCCATGTTTACATATATGTTAAACCCCATATAATACTGACTCATTTTGTAAAAACCTCCTCTCTTACTTGTCTCCCCACTATTCTGTTTCTTTTTCTTTCTTTTTTTTTCTTTTTTGTCCATTTTTACACCCTTTATTTCTTCCATGCTTTTTAAATTAATCTTAAGCCAGTTTTATTTTGATTTTTCTTGTTAACCTGATGGATTTGAAATTCCTTGTAATTTAATTTTAATTTACAAGGTGAATTGATCGTCATCAGTATTATGGAGTAATCCTAATTTCCTATTTTTATAATATACAGTGTAACACGGATATAAGAGAGTTGTCGGGACCGGAGAAGAAGTATCTTATATCCGGGTTTGGTCTATTTTATATACATTAACACAGGCTCTAATTTGGGACCAGAGAAAATCTCTTATATCCATCTATCTATCTCTCTTATATCCGGGTTTCTCTTATATCCGGGTCTCTTATATCCGGGTTACACTGTACATACATACATACATACATATATATATATATATATATATATATATATATATATTTTTTAGCCAACACCTAACGCACATGACTTGACTATTGCGTTTAATATATATAATGCTTAAACGCAATAGTCAAGTCATGTGCGTTAGGTGTTGGCTAGGCAATTTATATATGCTTGTCAGGAAAGTGTTTATTTATTTATTAAGGAATGCTATGTTTATAGGGTAATGTACTCCAATGATAAATGTTTAATATGAAATAACTGAACAAAATGTGAAATAGGAAATATTGGGGAACTACTTGATGATTTTTTTTTTATTTTCATGTTGACGTTTCACTGGTTTTTACGTGAGCATTTGGAAAATTAAGCTGGAAGACATCTAGAAGAAGGTCATTAATATGCACTACACTTCTGTATGGGTTTGTGAAATTTAGAAATATATTCGTGAAAATTCAATGAAATTTTTTTCAAAGCAAATATTTTTAAATAAAATTTTAAAATGTTGATTAGTAATGGGAAATAAATATGCTATGTTGGACAGAATAAAGGACGTACAGCGAAAGTGAATACATGTAGTAAAAACTTATGTCATGATTAGATTTTTTTTATTTTAGGATTACAACGGTAATTAATCTATGTATTGAGTAATTTATTCAGTTCATTGAACACTATACATTTCAATATTACTGTCTCTAAGAATTATAAGTTGTCTCAAAGAATTCATACGAGAAATATGAATGCGCGTCGTTATTTTAAGAAGTGGGTAAATTTGAAAATATTTTAAATTGACAACGTTTTCGATTTCAAAGAAATAGACGTTAAACACTTTTAGCTTCTATCTCTTTCTTTCATTCTTTCTTTCTTTCTTTCTTTCTTTTGTTCTTTCCTTGGTTCGTTGTTTCTTGTAATTAAATCACTAAATTTAAATAATCACGAATTTTTAAAACCACGACCGGTGTTGAAAAAAAAAAATCCTATTTTCCCTTTAAATCTATTTTAGACAACTGCAAACATAAATAATTTGCACAAATTACTTGTACACAATTTACACACACGCATATTTCAATATAACACAAACACACACACACACACACACACACACACACACACACACACACACACACACACATTTAGAATCAATATATATATATATATATAATTATTTATAATAAAAGGATATTCGAAAATTGATTTGCAAGTTCATGTTTAAAAATCGGGAACAGACAGAAAATTTCAAATATAATTTATCAACTCAATTTAATTTATTTAAACAAAAGGATTATAATGAAGTTTAAAACCTTTGTTTTGAAACAAAGACTTATGTCGCGATTTGGAATCATATTTTAAATAAATAATTATATTTATGCTCTACTTTTGTATCGAGCACTATTTTTGAAAATAATAACTAAAAATACTAAGGATATTTGGAAAAATTTACCTAACCATTTTCCTTCCTATTTTCTATATTTTTTTTCATATTATATATATATATATATATATATATATATATATATATATATATATATATATATATATATTATTGAAACCGGATACATATACAAAACCATTAAAATTATGATACACTTACACATATAAATTACGGGAATGTACGCAGTTTGACGAATCAAATGCACGTGATAATAGCTTAACCAATGAAAATCCACCCCCCAAAATACAACAAAAATACCATAATTTTTTTTCCATACCTCAGGATTAAGCTTTAATAAAAACGAAAGATGTTAGATTTATAAACGTTTCCTATTTGTTCTTTATCTTATTCTGTCGGATTTCGATCCATATTTGATCTCTATTTGATCCCAATTTTTATATATATATATATATATATATATATATATAAATATATATAGGAATAAAGAAAACAAGAAAAATTTTGTCTAGATAAAATGTTTCACTCCTTTTGTGCCATCATTTTTTAGACTTTGGATTGACAGTTCCTGTCAAAAAGTTTGGTAGTGAATTTTTTTTTAGTGCTTCACTTTTTCCTGTCATAGATATCTCCCCAAATCTTTCTCCTCCTTAAATAACTTTTTCTGTTTTTATTACCACTTTTGGCTGCCACTTAACTAAATCTTTTAAACTTTTAAAGGCAAAAATTCTTCCCAAATGTCTTTCTTTTTGTTTTCTCTCCTCTTCCAGTTACTTTTTGTTTTTTTCACTTTCGGTTTTGTCAACATTAACTTTCTCTTTTACAGTCAGATATGTTTTGTTTTTTTTTTTTGTTTAGTATTTTTTACAACACTAGTTCATTTAAATTGTTACTTATTTCATTTCTTTTTTCTGTTTCTTGAGATACCTCAAAAACGAAAATATTGGAACGTTATTGACATATAACTAACGTTTAACGTGAAATGACTGAGCAAAAAGGATCAGTCGTATTCAGTTTTGATTGAAAACTAGATAAAAGTTTGATGTTGCACAATTGACTTTGATTATTTCTCTCGTATGATTTCGTAGTTAATGATTTATTCCTTATGCTGGAAGTTTGCTTTGGTTTGTTTTGTTTTACGGCATATCAACATCAATGGGTTATTTTATACCGACACAATTCATTTTGCTGGTAATATTTTTTTTTACAAAGTATTTCTGGTATTAAACCTATTTTTACGCTTTCATAGTGTTTTTTACCACAGTTTCGGGGTTAACTGTTTGCCTATAGCCGAGACCTTAACAAGTGCTACCGCCCCGGGTCAGCGTGAACCTGAGAACACCTGCAATTAAGAGGTGGTTCCACGCTCCTCAAAACCTCCTGATCAGAGGCCTTGCTGTTTGACATAGTTTATCGTCTTATCCAGGATGTGGATGTAGTTTATCATCATACACAGGAGGGATGATGAAAGTTGCACCTCCGAATCGTCGCTGACACGTTCAGGCATGAAGAATAAAGACCTATAAATATTCCTTTGATTTTTAATATATAAGAAAGAACTTTTCCATATAAAACTATAATTAATTCCGAAATAAATGTACGTCACAAAAAATGCCGGAATTGTGGGAAAATACGGCACTCATGAAATTAATAAATTTAATGTATAGAGAAAAACAGAACGGTCCTATGTTAGCAAGGCTTACAATATGTCGTCTGCATCTTTGAAATGTCGGTTAAATGTATGCTGTTAAAATTGCGTCTCAAGTAAAAAAACGAGCCTCTTGACTGAAGCACGATGAATAATATTCTTTATATCTTAATTCCTATACACATCTGAAGTATGTCTATTTTTCTGTCAGTTCATTTTGGTTTTTAATCATAGAATTCATATATTCGTCATTAATTAAACAAACTAACATTGATATATCGTGACAATGTTCAAACTCTATCAAAATCGAGACTTTTTGTTAGATATCTTCTATATTGATGAGATGCTTACTTACCCAAGTGTAGAAAATGCCTGTTTATTTTGTGAATGAAATATGAGTAAAAAATATCTATAAACTGGACAAAGTCCGACAATTATTTTAAGATATTTTTATAAAAAGAACGTATAAATGTATAAAATATCATAATATAATTCATAATGTGTGACGTCATTTGTTTACATTTAGATACGCATCGAGCAGATATGAATGTACGATAGAAAATCATGGAGAATTGTAGTTTAAAAACAGTAAAATCGACCTTGCTAACAGAAACGCTCCTCTGTGGCTAAATCGGTAAAGCACGTCAGGTTATATGACGGTTCCATATAGGATACAGGTTCGATTATTCTCGGGGGACGCATATTTTCTATGACAATTTCTCGGACATTCAGCGTTAATACTGTTTATTTTAAACAGAACATTTACTTAAATATTTCTTTCTATAAAAAGAACGTATAAACATAAAAAAATATCTATATAAGTATAAATTTGCCTACTGATATCTATAAAAATGCTGAAGGATATATACCTATGCTTTACAGATTATGCAAGTGCCTTTGATAAAGTATGTCGCAAAGAAATGTTGGAATTGTAGGTAGGCTTGATTTATTTGGGAAGGATATTAGAATAATCTACTACATGTAATGCTAGCAAACCGTCTGCATACAGATAGAATATGAATAGAGAATATATACAAGAATAGAAATGGGTGTAAGACAAGGATCTATCTTCTCCGCCGATTTATTTAACCTGTGCAGTGGAGTTGATTCTGAGAGAATTAGATAGGATTCATTAGTGGCGGCGACAATATTACCAACATAAGATATTAATATGACACTTACATTTGATAGTGTTGCAGATTACATATTGACTATTGATAGTATTGATAGCAGACATGGTAAAGGAAATTGCAGGAACTCCAACAGAAATTAGTGAACAACAACGAAATGATAGCACCTCAAGAAGAATGCGCGGTTCTCAGTAAATGAAAGAGCACAATATGCAAATTACAAATTGGAGATATACAATCAAGGAAGTACAAACACTTATGCACCTGGGAAATGTTTTGACAAAGGATGAAATGTGAGACACTGAAATCGGAAGAAACAATGTAATAGTTAAGGATCTTTCACTTAGCCGGTATATATTCATAAGCTTCTCAAATGTAAAACAATTCATAAAACTAATATAATTTTTACTTTTTTAGAAGTAATTCTTATCAAAATAAAATCATATTTCCTTTTAATGGACGAAATGCGTCAACAGGAATAAGTGTACTTTAATATATACCGCGTGATCAGAGTTGCCAAACCAAAGAGACATAATGGAATAATGGACAGCGGCTTTGATTGAGGAATCGGAGTTCGAATTCCAGTCGAATCCATTACATTGACTTGCGTGCTAATACCCTTGAGAAAAGGTATTAATCCTCTTCTTCTCCTTCCAGCTATGGGTAAATAGCAGGACAGACTGGGTTCTATAGCCTTGGGTGGCAATTGGTCTAGGAGAAGGACAACTCTGAATTCAAAACCTGCGGAGGGTCGTTTGGGGACCATGTGACACGTACTGCACCAGGTCTCTGCATTTGGGCCAAAAAGTGTCGATGGTCCTGCAGGAAACCTTCACCACTATAATTAAATCTCATGTGCTGTTGTCGGGCTGTCCCTTTCCTAGGAACTGATCTGCATGACCCTCATCCGTCGAATTTGAGTCGAGTATATATATATATATATATATATATATATATATATGCATATATGAAGAAATATAGTCTTAAGGTGTTCACTTTTTTATATATATATATATATATATATATATATATATATATATATATATATATATATATATACAAACCATTTCCTGCTACAGTCAACCACAGTTTGGAGGCCATTTCGCGACCAACGACCAGGTTAACTTTGTCAGCAATGTCGGATTTACTATTGAGAAAGGAGTAAATGGTAGTGTCGTATGCGTAGATCCCTACTTGAGAAATGATGAGATCAGGAAGATCACTGATCATGATTAGAAATAGTGTTGGACACAATATCAAACCTTTGGGAAACACCAGCGTTCGTATGAAAAGAACTGGACATTCATTTCACGGTTTGATTCGATTGATTGGATTAAGTCAAATAATCGTTGTGTAATGCCGTATCCCTGAAGCTAATGTAGTAGACCGGTATACAAAACACTGTCAAACGCCTTCGAGATATCTAAAACCACAGCTCGAGGTTCGCTGTTATTATCAAGA
>CAHIKZ030002881.1:0-5000 GCA_903632075.3 Acanthosepion pharaonis
TTTTATTTTCCCCTTCATCTTTAACCAAAATTTATTTTTTCCCTTTTTGGTTTTTTAATTACCATTATCTACGCCATCCCCATCTCCCCACCCCTAATGTTACTTTATATTTTGTTAAAACGCAGGCGTTCGTTTTGGACTTCTTTTACATTTTTCTTTTTGACAGTGTAAGCAGAGTTTTACTAACTGTGGGTTCTTTACCCTGAACTGACTACAAAAAGATTCCGGAGAAAGGCGCTGAGAATCCCTTTGCACAGAAATATAAAGGAAAAGAGAAAAGTTCTTCAGAATAAGTAAATTCCGAAAATATTTATATTTGTTGTGTTTGGAAGACTTTTCTCTAATTAGGAAAGTGGTTAAAATTCTTCGCCATTATCTCCGCATTGAGGAAAAACGCTAAATTGGAGAGATTCGTTGTATTTGTTAGGGAGATGGAAAGCTTCCGAAATTAACTTGCTTTTTTTTCTATAAAAATATTAAGTGAATATGGATTATTTTCTCTGTGTACTCATACATGGGTCCCAGCATTATAAAGTTTTAAAATATGTAAATTAGTTGTAATGAGAAAAACTTATGTAGTCAAATATTTAAATGAAATAAAGTTATCATTTTGTAATTTTCAGAATTTTATATGCAATTTTAATGAAAATTTCATAAAATTACAAAATTTCAAATACTGATAAATCATAAATATTTGAGGAAATATACAAATTTCAAAAACATTCTGTATCTGTAAAAATCCTTCCAAAGAAAAAAAAAAATTAATCATAGTTATTTAGTAAATGAGAGGGCAAAATATTTCAGCACAATCTCTTATCTTTCAAAAAATGGTACATGACTGATACTTCACCAGCACCATATGGTAAAATATTTTTAGATATATGCATTAAGTAAATTGCATATATATTAGGAAAATCTTATGAAAAGTAAGGCACTTTGTCTGATGTTTTTGTCTCTGAAGACTTTAACAGACTAAAGCGATGTTTACATTGAGGTGATTACACAAATGAAAAACTTTTTCCATTTTTTTATAGAGTTTTAAAATTGTTCTGATATATAAAATTTATATAGTTTTCTATATATATATATGTGTGTGTGTATGAAATGGTAGACAATTAATTTTTTAAACCCACAACCATATGGTAAAATTTGTATAAATTTACACATTGAATAAATACATATATGTTTAGGTTTGTATCTGTGTTAATCCCTATGTAAAAATGACATGACTATCTCAAAATTACATAGTAAAATATTTCTATAATTGTATATATTCAATATGTCTTGTGTGCATGTGAAATCTTGTAAAATGTACTACAAATAATTATTTAAGTAGTATCATGCAGTAAAATATTGTATAAATATATATATATTAAGTAAATAGTGTGTGTGTTTTTGTATACATATCTATAATTCTCAAAATGTTGTATATATAATGTATGTGTGTGTGTGTGATCGGATGTTGTTTATGTGTTTCCACAGTTTTCATCCGATTTTGATTTTTTTTTTGTTTGATAGATAATTCTTCAGTGCCGGTTTTGAGTTCAAATTGCTGGAAAAATTACAACATTGAAGGTTGAAAAAAATGATTTTTTACACTCTCACAAAAACAAAGGCAAAATTTAATGTCTGTAAAAAAATGTACAATCAATTTAAGAGTTGAAATAAAAATAAAAAGATTATTAGAATTATAAAAAAAATTATTTATTATAAATAAAAAATCATATATTATTATTATTATTCATAATTAACCCCCTAACACAAAAGGTGCCTCTTTTGCAAAAATGTTGTTACTTTATGGTGATTTTTGGGTGGGCTGACATTAAATTGTAAACTGCTCCAATTTGGGGCAAAATTCCCTTAATGAAACACCAAGTCAAAGACGGGTTTAATATTGATTATTTTAATGACTTTAAATTTAACACACTCCAACATACTAAAAAATGTTCCAGTAATGAAAAACTTGAACACAAAATGTTATCCTGAAAGCAAACAAAAAAAAAGCATGCAATAAAATAAGAAAATTAAATTTATATAAAGCTTCCAACAAACAGATAGCATTGTGTGGATTTTAAATTTTGAAAATTTTATCCTTAACAGCATAAAAAAACTAAAAAAAGGTTCAACCTTGGGTAACTAGCAGCATATAAAAAATAAGTTTAGAAAAAAATAATGCCCTCTAATTTTACTTTGTATTTAATATGAAATAAAATCCAAAAATTTTTTGTTCATATGATATCACCTTCAAACATGGACAGGTTTGTAAATTGATACAAATAACAGTTATAATAAAATAGAAAATTTAAAAATCATGAGGAAAATGAATTCAAAAAATCCATAAATGATTCTATAAATAAAATTTTTAAACAAATTTTCAATAATGTTAAAAATTGAAATAAAAAACAAAATATGTAAAAACAGCACTCTAAAAACAATGAATTTTAATTCCATTTTAATGTTAGTAAAACAGTAAAAGATTAAAAAAAATTTTTTTTTTTGAGTTTACATTTTTATGTTACCAAAAATAATTAAATTTTCAAAAACGTTATCTTTTGGCTGGCACTAATATGCAATTTTTTTTTTAAGTCAACTGATTTGGATAATATGAAAAAATATTTTTTAACAGATGGAAGAAATTTACATCAAATTTGATGGAAACAGATTTTTTTTTAAGGAAATATGGAATGAATTTTCATCATTAAAAAAAAATCAACTGAACTTTTAAATTTCATATTTATGAGATTTATGAGTTTAGACAATAGCTAAAGGGATTTGGCAAATTTGAATAAAAAAAACACTGATTTTTTGTGCTGGAATGGCTGACGAAAGATTTTAGAGATTTTAAAAAACGTATAATACAGATGGATGAAATAGGATCTCTAAAAAAAACAAATAAAACTACATATCAGCCATTGTTGAATTTGGCTAATTTGGTCAAAACCAATATATTAATGGAAGACATATGGAAAAAAAAGCCATACTAAAATGTAGGTAGACATCAGAATCGTTAATGGCATAATTGTTAAAAGGATACAGAGTTCCAATGTACAGTTGGGTTCATAACATGGGCTGAAATATGTTTAAACAAAACAGACACTTTTGGAATTTGCACATAAATAAATATTCCTTTAGTCAATAACAGCACTAAATTTATATAATCCATAATATAATGAATTTTTAAAATAATTTTAATGATTCAAAATCGAAATGGGAATAAAAATAAATTTTTTTAATTTGTGAATTCATTTCCAAATAAGGCAAATTAATGAAATTTTACTAAATTTCAATATTATTGGGCTAAAAATTAAATAGAAGGATAAAATTAAGAGTTCAATGATTATACTTGATTTTATATTTGTTGTTATGATGAGAATAGAAATTTATTAGATGGTTTTTGTTGATTGATTTCTGGTGGATACCATGTTTTAAACTGTTGTTAACATGGTGTATCTTGATATCTAGGAATATTGTTCTTGGTGTATATATATATATATATATATATATATAATATAAAAAATATAGTTTAAGGTATGCTGCATTTAGAAGTAAAAGTGCTTAGTGTTAGTGATATTTTATACGTAAATATGAAAAGAGGTCAACACCAATTGGTGAAAGTCTGTTTCATGCCTGAATGCAATATTTATGGTCTGAAGATTACATTCATGGTTTAATCAGTGTTGAATTTAGTGCCCACTTTTAGATATAAAAATATTGAAGCCACCAGAAGAGAAAATGAAAATAAGAAAAGACAAGAGAAAAAGGCTCAATGAAACCATCATCATTCCACCAACATTACTATGCAGTCAATGCTACCAGCTCTTCCGTGCAAGAATTAGTCTACTTAGTCATCAACATCATTATTATAAAGGAAGTGATCAGAAAAGAAATTAAATTCTTGGATACAAGATATCTTCATATATATATATATATATATATATATATATATATATATAAAATGTATGTATGTATGTATATGTATTTATGTATGTATATATATATATATATATATATATACATACACACTGAAGTCAACAATAGTGGAAAACTCTGTTCTGTGCTTCAGCACAATATTTATTTGCCATATATATATATATATATATATATATATATATACAAAAAACACACACTATGGAAGTCAACAATGAGTGTCAAAAGTCTGTTTCATGCTTGAACACAATATTTCAGGCCATATATATATATATATATATATACACACTGAAATCAACAATGAGTGGCAAAATTCTGTTTCATGCTTCAGCACAATCTTTCAGGCCATAGATAGAGAGAGAGAGAGAGAGATTAGATAGAATGAATGGGTTTCCCACTAGGGATGTATATATTTTTAATGTAAACATGCATTCCTTATATGGTGCAACATAATCTTTGTTATTTCCATTTCTCTCTACCTGTTTTTGTCTGTCTAATCTAAGCTTATTAATAAAGTGCCAATAATTGGAAACAACAACAAAATAATTTTTAGTTCCCTTCTTCAACTGAATAACAGTAAATGTTTTGAATATTGTTGGTCTGTTTCTAACTTAATTGTATTTATTGAGTGTTTACTGAAGTTTACTGAAATGTCTGCAAACATGTCCCTCATAATATATTCAATGAGATTTAAGTCTCATAAATACAAAAAAAGTGGAATATCAAAAAGTCAAGTGAATTTAATTGGAACTAGTTTCATGTTGTTTTCTGAAGGTGCTGTGTTATATAGTTAGTACAAACCATCAAGGAAATATGGTAGTTGTGAAAGAGATGCAAATGGTCTGCAACAAGATAACATCTATCAAGACAAACTCCAAAAAAACACAGCCATTTCATTACAAAACCACTACTTTTGCACAATCTTCTGCTGTCAATTATGGGTTTAAAGTCTCTTGTGATATTCTCCACACAAACACGACTTCTGACAAAACGGCTGGAAATATGACCATGTTGCCAGTCTTCCAGTATTCAATGGTGATTCTTCTTTCATTCCAGGTAAGATACAGTAACTG
>CAHIKZ030002881.1:10000-132500 GCA_903632075.3 Acanthosepion pharaonis
TATTTTATGATGAACATTTACATTTGAAAATTAGTTATAGAGAAGGATCCAGAGACTGAACATATATACAATGACAAATAGGATATATATACATAGCATCAGATATAGTTGAAATTTCAAATGCATATAACAAAGAAAGAATTTTATAAAATTTGACATATATATATACATATATGAAGGCAAAAGGAATATAGGAAAGTAATGCATAATATATATAATAGCTTATATAAATGGACAACCAAACAGGGATAAGGAGATATAGTAATTCAAAAACATTTGTAACATTTTTAAATCAAAATTCTGATTTAGGCCTACACCTACAATATATTTTATGCCTCCAACTCTATATATTCAATAAACTCTCATTATTTATCAATAAACTGTTATTACTATCATAAAATTTATTGCAAATGACATGCATATCAAACTTAGTTGTCTGAAGGTCACCTTGGTTTGTCGCTTTTCTCTTAGGTCAGTGTTTACATTTTTGTATCAGTTGTTGGTCATGATGTGTGCTGTAGCATATAATAGAATGCTGAATTTGTGTTACTATTTTATTATGTTACATTAATTTTCTGTGTTAATATACAAATAATATTCACAAAACACAAGTTTTCTTCAATATATTATTTGTTATATACTTTTAGGTACAATAAGTGATATACAGTACTTGTTAGGAGTACTGTTCCACTTTGTTTACAACTGGTGATAAGGTTTGCATTTTATATCTGCCATATTGGAAACCCCAGTTTTGGAAAGAATTTTAGACTTGAAAACTTGACTTTATACTGCAATTTACGATAAACCAAATTCTTCTATACAATAGCTTTATTTGCAATGCCAAGAATTCTTGCTGAATATACTTTGAAATATTTCTGTATTCAAGTCATAAGAAACAGAGCTAATTTGGTTTTGGTTTATTTTTGTTTTATGATATATCAACCTCTATGGGTTATTTAATGCCAACAAGATTTTTAGGATAACTTGAGTATGAATATATATTCTTTGTAGTAAAATCACTACGTAGATCAGGTTTCATTGATATATTTTTTTGTAAAGTTTTTTTTTGATTGTCAAATGTATTGCTTTGGTTTATTTTTTTTTTCAAAAAGATGCAGGTCTGGAATTTTTCCAGGTCACTAAATCAAGACCCATTTCATAGAAAAGTTGGTGAGATCTTCAAACACAAACTCAAGAGTTTTATCCACAATATAAAATATCTGTTCTATCGAATCATATACATCTGAGGAAAAGATATAGAATTATTCAATGAAATCATAAAAGATATTAACATAAACCTGAATGTGATAACTGTTCAGGGTTGAGAAATTATTTCATTTCTAAGTTGAGATAGCATGTAATGATAATCAGTTTGCCTCAATGTGAGATTATAAATGCTATCAATGACAAGGACTGTTAATATATTGATTTTACCAATTCTTTTTCCCAAACTACCATTTTCACACTCTTTAATATTAATCTGTTTAATATCTATCTCTATTTATCCAGGCATGTCCATGAAAGTCCTTGTTAATTGTTAGTCTTTTGAAAACCCATGAAATCAGTGCAGGCTTTTCCCAAGATGCCTCTTTTTGTACCCTATTATGCTTTTTCCTTTATATATTAACTGCGTCTGAGTTTCTTTGGTTAAAAAAAAATAAACTAAAGAACTTCTCATATAAGAAGAGAACTGATAAAATTTGCAATAAGAAAAATAAGGAAAAAAAATAATAAAAAGGAAAATTAAAAAACTAAGCAAAACAATATCTTATAAGGTAAATTAAGATTTTATGGTAAAAGTTCATAAAGTAAGAAATTAGGGTTGACACATATATGCGTCTGCAGATAACCATCCGAATTAATTGACTTCAAGACAACCGCTATCCAAGACAGAATCTGGACTCTTTTACTGGCTAGGGAAATCCTATCATGCATAAAATCACTTCTTCCTATAAATTGGGAAGAGGTATGGTGCCCGCACCAGTCATTCCAGCAAGGACTGGAATCAAGATTAATATTTAAAAGAACATACTCATATCTTTTTTCGCGCTCGGAATATCAAAAAAGATGATACATCTCAGTGTAAATAAACTGCCAAAAAATCCAAACGTCAATCAGAAAAATGATCTCTCGTCTGATCATTATTTATGTCTAACAGCTCATTAGGGTCGTAGGTTTGTAAAAAAACCCAACTATCAATGTTTTATTTCATAAAAATAGACCGCAGGTCTTTTTCCTATCATGTTGAATAGATACGGTTGTTCTTAATTTGGAATAGACTTGCCTTGAAAAAAATATTTAGACTCCCAGTTCACACATTACCAGAATGGAATCATTATATATATATATATATATATATATGATTCATCACTAAAGATACAGGAAAAATAGTTGGTTCAGGTACTTAGTGGAGCGGTACACATTCCATTAAACACTTGATGATTACTGCTATGCTCTATCTTTACAAGAGCCAAATCAAACCAAAAATGGATTATTGCTGACATATCTGGGTGGGAACTATCCAGTCCTCATTTTCCAGTCTTGATACAGTTCCAAAGCATTTACATAGTCTTGTTGTTGAGAAATTATTTTCCATTCAACAACCCCTTTCTCATAGTTGAAACATCACCCACTACTCTATTTCACCTACTCTGTTTATATCTATCTTGCCTTATCTGTTCATATTGACAACATCATCTTTTCTGCTGTATTTCATCTATTACCTACTTAATTAATATCTATCATTTTTTTTTTATTTCTTCATCCTTGTCTCAGCAATTTGCACGGCATTATCTCATTCAACTATTTTGGCACTGGTCTCAGGATAGGACAAGAAGATTACAATCAGTTTGTGAGGTGAGAATAATCATAGAGAATTTATTCATGAATATAGAAAGAGTTTTATCTTAATCAAATATTTTTTTTCCTCTGATTGAAACTCTTTGAAATTGACAACATATAAGAATTACTTTGTTAGAAAATTTGGACTTCATCCACAATAATGCAAACAGGAAAATATAAAATTAAACATTTTTTTGTAGTCCATTCAAGTCTACAAAAAAAGATAGAAAATAATCTAATAAGAAAAATTGTGTACATTCATTTGTGGATCCGAATTTGTTTTTAATTATCTTCAATATTTTAATGATTGTTGAAAATTTCTTTATGCTTTCAACATAATGATTAAGCACTGAGATGATTATTTTCAGTGAAGGGAGGATTGGATTGCTAGGAAGGCTGAGAAATAGAAAGTTTAATATTAATTTCTTGGTATTTTCATTGAAGATATTTCTATTTTCTGCTCTCCTCTTTGCAGACTTCCATTTTTGTTTATCACATACAAATACAAAATTTATTCAAATGAATGAATGACTATCTAGAATTCTGAAATAATAAAATTATTTCATCTTAACTTGATTGCTTTGATTATACTAATCACTATACATAAAGCTTTTGTAAATTAAAATGAAAATTCCATCTGAACAATATTCTTAATGCTCATAAACTGTAGAAAGGTTTATTTTTTGTTTTGTTTTAATCAAAATATTGGACAGAATTGGTGTTTGCTGTTTTTCTTTAGTTTTCATCATGACCAATAAGAAAAAGATTAGAACAAAATTTCAGAGTCTGCTTGCTTAGACAGATTGTTGCATATTTCCCATAAACATGAGTAATCTCAAATAAAAGTCAAGTTTGCAAATGATGATTTCAAAGAAAATAAAGATTTGTGTAGCATGTGATAAATGCCAGCAACTTTTATCAGGAACCTTTGATTCTAGAAGAGTTGGCTTGTAGTGATACTAATATATACTGGGTACACTAACAAATACCAAATTAAGTCTTGTACTTGATGTCATCTTGGAAAAAAGACCTAAGATCCTTAATGACTGACTGAGAAGGGGACCTTAATGCCACCAAGTACAGAATTGGGCCTCAAATTATGTTAGTGAGAGCACAAGCATAACCAGGAAATGAACAATGCTGAATTTAGGATACACACACATGCATAGACAACAAAGTGACAAGAACTTATATAAATATGCAACCCATGAAAGAAAAGGCATCCTCATGAGTAGAAGATCAAACATTTGAAGACATACACAAAACCATTTACCCATGATCAGCTATTGTTAATTTGATGTAGTCCAGAGATGAAGAAAGAATTATTTTTATCTGTTAAGTGATGTAATGGTGGTGAGTCAAATTACAATTGATAAATCAGGGTGAATTCTTGCTCTTCACAACTGGTTTCCTAGCAGGCTGATAATCATACTTTTAAATCTTGAAAAAAGATTTACAGTCTGAAGATTTCTTGAGATGTGAAACTAACAGTTACCATGCAATGTTGATTTCTATGTGCACACTGTCTATATTCTGGGCTGGTCTGTTGTGTTCATTTTGGCATGAATTCATTTCTTCTTAAGCAGCTATGAATTAAATAACAGGGTAGATTGGGCTGTTTAGCATTGGGTGGAAACTTGTCTTAGACAAAGAAGACTCTGAATTCAAAACCATAAAGGCAGCAACAGGAAACCGTTCCACTATCTTTCCCAAGAAGTCATAGCAATTTACAGATATGAAAAGGAAAAAGGAATTTTGGGAGAGCAATGATGTCTGTGTATAATCCTTTAAAAAAAAAAAAAAAAAAGAAGCTGTTTATATTTACAAATAAATATTCAAGCAGCAAGAATTCATTTAAACTATTTTGTTAAATTGAAATAAAAAAATTCTGTCAGTTTAAGTTTATTGTATATCAATTTTTTAATAAGATGTACATCCAGATGAAAATAGTTGATAAGCTGACCAAAGTACCTGTTTTATTCTATATACTTTCAATTATAGCAGTCAAAAACAGGATGTTTTCTATATGCCAAGATTATTCCAACAACAAAGCTAAATTCAAGAAATTAAAGAGAAACACCACCAGCCTCCTCTAGACAGATAAATAGTCAAATACACCAAATTCCACAAAACTGTAGGAGAGTATTACCCAGGTTACCTATATGGGAATGTAAAATACACACAAACCTAGCTTGCTCCAATGTCCTATACTTTCACAAATCCATCCCTATGCATATCACTGATCCAAAACTTTAAACCAAATTATATTTATCCAATAAATACAGTGTTAATTCTAGCAACAAATTTCATAAAATACTGCATTCGAACAAACCTAATAAACCCTAGCCCCATTAGACACTGAAACTTTTTTTAATGAATGTCCTTTTTGAAGAAACTATAGTTATAGTAATACAAAACAATATAAGCATTCTTCCCTCCCATCTCCTAATATTGGGACAACAGTTTTATATAAACTTGTTTCTTGTCTGACAAAAGTACCTTTTTATGATCATTATGGCAGCATACAAAAAAAAGGTATAGCTATGGGATCACCTCTTAGTCACATTTGACACAATTTCTACATGGCTTACAAAGAAAACAAAATCTTTAATTTCACCACATTTACAATCCAGGTTTGATATATCAATGACATCTTCATACTAATGAAAAACAGATGAAATACAACCTTACAGAAACCTTAAAGAATAACTTCATCCTACATTAAGAATAGAAACCCTTACAAAACATATTACAAAGAAGGCTTATGAAGTTAAAATTGCTTATCAATTTGCTGAGTATTATGCTCATGATAAAACATTTATAAATCTGTTTAAAGAATCTATTGTATTTAAGACAGCATATTTTCACTTAAATATAATTTATTTTTTATAATTCAAGCTTCACAAACTCTTTGTACATTCGATATCCAGTTTGAATGAAACCAGTGAGAACAACATGCACAATAGGCATTCAAATTTACATATATTTGTTTTGATATACAATAAGAGTAACAATATTTCCTGTTTCCTGTGACAGAAAAATATTTAAGAAACAAATAATGGATAAATAGGTTCAGATTTACCTTTTAACAGGATTGATCTTTTTAAAACTACAGCTTATGATTCAAAATTTTAATTTATCAACTTGGCTGAGTTCCACTAGAGTGGAAAAACTTATTTCAACAATAAAATTCATGACAAAAATTAGAGCTTTCTTACAAACTGATAGTGACTAAAATATTTGGTGCTGTGAGAAATTTTATATTCATTATTTAACAGTAAAATGTTGGTGTAACATTTTCGAATTTTGGTTAAAGATTTAAAGGAAAAAATAATTCAGTATGCTTGAAAAACACAAGTTAATTTAATCCAATAATGTGTTTGAAAAATGGAATGGTGGGTCTTAATTGGTTATAGGTAGAAAGCTATAATATTAAATTTTTTAAAACCTAAGATACCAAATTTCTTTTAATAACCTAGAAGTATTACCAGATCTTTATTTTAATTTTTATAATTAATACCTCATTTAATGGTGGTTATTAAGGAGTTAATTTTTATAATTAATATTTCATTTAATAGTGGTTATTAATGGATTAATTTTTTAGAACTAATACCTCATTTAATGGTGGGCATTAATGGGTTAAAAACAGGGATAATCTAAGGGATTAAATTTGCAGAGTTCTCAGTAAATAATTGAAACTAAATTTAGAAGATATTCAATTTAGAGTGAGTATTTAAAATTTTTCGCTATGCTATTTAATTCGACAGAACATACATGATATTAAGAGCTGAAAATCTTTTGTTTAATTTTTAAAACTCAATTTCACAGAAAATAGATATGGTAACATGAAAATTAATGTTTTCAGTAAATTTTCCATTCTTAAGAAAATAAAAATCAGATAGAGTACATGGAAAATTATCTAAAATCTAGAAATGAGATATTTTTATTCCATGATTTGTTCAAACCAGCATCCCCATTTTTTCTTTCTATTACAATATCTCAGAAAGGAGAATGAGAACAGTAGTCAAAGTGATTAAATTTAGAATACAATAAAAATAGGTCTTATGTAAAGTATCTTTAAGGCTCCAAAAATATACCATGAAATTGTTCTATGGGACAATATCCAAGTGAGTAAAGCCAAATGCCAGTTCATGTTCAAACTTTGGGTATACAAGTAAATAAATGAAAATTTCTTGGTTTATGAGCCCATGAGTAATTAAATAACAGACAGTCCTTTGTGAAAATGACAATGCAAATGAAGAGGGGGGGGCAAGAAAAAGTGTTTAGATTTCAATCTCTAAGAAGGATACAATGAAAAGAATATCATCAAATAAAAGGTTTCATTCAAAACTCCTTGAAGTTGATTGAATAAAATATGCTCCTGAGAAAGGTTAGAAAATGTACTGGCTGAAACATCTACAACAATAAAGATATGGAACTCTGTCTGAAATATTCATAGACTAAAAGTAAGAATCGGCATGAAAGAAAATCAAATCTGTTTGGGATATTAAAAAACTAAGTAAAGCTAATGAGGCTTCAAATACAATAAATTTTCAATTTTTCTTTTGTCTTCTTTTTCCTAAATTTCTAATTTCTTTTTGTTTTTTTTCTTCTCCATTCTTGCAAGCAGACTTTGGCCAAACTTGAAAGATTACCAAATTGACACTGATTTGCGAAGCTCACTTTGTCTACACTTATCATTGGCCTTCGTTAAATGATTCTTCAAATATTCTGTCTTCCATTATCTTTAATCAGTGACATAATGAATAGTTTCAGTGCTTCCTTTTCCAGACAGAAATATTAAAAAAAAAAATGAATTTTAGGGAAAAGGAGGAAAGGTTTTCTTATGTCTTCAAATTGTACACAGTTTGCCCCAGTCCGCTACTAATATATTATTACCACAAATTATTATTTTCACAAAGTTTTTTTCTCAACATTTCAACTCTCATCAGATTTTTATTTGGTTTTGCTTTGATTTGTTTTTAAGTCTTATTTTTCTCTTTCTTTACATTTTTTGACTTTCATGATTAGACTCAACATTTCTTGGAGGCTAGTATATACCAAAAATTTTCTTACATTCTCAAGTCACATACAATCCAGTCAAAAGTTCACCATTCCCTATTATTATTGCAAATTGTCATTTTCAGGGTTTATTTTTTATATCTCTTCATTATATATATATATATATATATATATATATATATATATATATATATATACACACTGGTTGTCTATATATATATATATATATATATATATATATATATACTGGTTGTCTCTCAGAACTTTTACATACTTATTTTAAAATATTTCTTCTCTTTTTATGATTAGTGATGATTTAGTTTCTCTTGCTTTTAGCAATTTGAGTATCAACATTTATTTACCTACAATAACAATTTTTGAAATAGTACTTACATTCAAGTTACTCTTAACTGTTTCTAGCTTATTCTGCTGATTGCTGGTAATGTTACTTCTGATTTTAATGGAAATTTATCCAATGTGTGTGTGTGTATCTATATGCATATATATATATGTGTATCTATATGCATATATATATATATATATATATATATATATATATATACATATATATACGTGTGTATGTAAATATATATATATATATATACGTGTGTATGTAAATATATATATATATATATATATATATATATATACGTGTGTATGTAAAATATATATATATATATATATATATATACATGTGTATGTAATATATATATATATATATATATTGCTATTTTCCTTCCTGTTCACCAATCTTTATGGCTTTTTTTCATTATTTGAAGTCAACATGATCAGTATCTACTCTATAGTTTTCGACACACAAATGGACCCATCAAAGAGACCAAGATAAAATGACTAAATATATTACACACAAACACATACCACATATATATATATATATATATATATATATATATATGTATGTATGCATGTGTGTTTGTTTAAGTCCAGCTAATACAGATACTTAGATGTCTTACTAAATCTGTAGCAATTATTTTATATAACAAAATATTTTTGTGTTTGCATATATACAAAAACACATACAGAGAACACTTTTTATATATGGTAATGGTAATATTAACTGTTTCCTTGTAAGGAAACATTTCACATTCATTGACCAGGAAATTTGTAAAATCTTTCTCTTAAAACAATTTTTTAGGAAAATAGGTGTCTCAAGTCTATACGAACTGCTACCACGCTTTCCTTCTTAACCTCTCGTCTGAAGTTGTATGGAACATCAACATCTCAGTTGTTATTTTCTTTCTGTTTGATATCCATTTTAGTTGTTTTGTTAAAAGTCCTTAATTGATGTGGTTTCCATTTTCTGGTATAGTTCTTTGTTTGTAATTCTGCAGCACCAGTCCACAACATTTGAAAACGGATGGTCTCCACCAAGATCCACAACCTTGATTTGTTCAAATATATATATATATATATAACTTTCACTTGTTTACACACTGATGACTATCTGAGCAGTAATAATTGTAAAAAATTGTTGCATCCATTGTTAAACCTGACAGGACACAGTATAGAACACATACATATATAGAGGGAGAAGGCAAGACAGAGAAGTGTACACAACATTCACCCACATCCCCACTGACAAGCACACTTTATAGAAAAAAACATAATTGTAACTAAATTTAAGACACTGACATGCATCTGGAAGTGGGCATATGTTAACATTCATTTGGTTATAAATCTGATAGAAAATGTTATTTTATGCAACATGCATAAATAACTATAGATAACTGCAAATCTGAATACTAATACCTACAATACAAAATGTATATGTATATATATATATATAAATGAAGGTATATATTCACATCTCAAATTCAAACAATGTATATTTCTAACAAAATGTCTCTCAGCATGTCAACATATGTAATATATATATATATATATATATATATATATATGCACACATGTAAATTAAGATATATTTCAATATCTGTTGCTTGTCTAAAAACACATATTCAGGTAATATTGTATATGTATTACTTATGTTTGCATGTATTTATAATTTCCATATATATAAGTATAGCCATACAGATTTATCAATAGTTACTTTGATATATTGACACAGATACAAGAATTTGATTGTAGTTATTTCATGTACTTGTGTGTGGCCATACATCTCTCTCTCACTCTCTCTCTCTCTATATATATATATGAGAGAAAGAGTTGATAAAAAGAAGAAAAGTAATTGTTGTTGCTCAATTTATGATCACCAGAATCTTTTCTTTTTTTTTTATTATGTCAGCAAAGTCTGAAAATTGGTAACAGTCTGAGAATGGTATGGGTGACAGGTGATTGTGGTGAAGTTTACGGAATTATGGAAAATAATACAGTATTTAGGGCAAAATATTTTTGAAAAAAAAAAGAAGTCAAAGAAATATGAGTCTACTGTGTGTATTATTGTCTGTTAATAAGAAATATGGAAAAAGAAGTTAGAGAAAGAAAACAAAACAAAATAGAGAATTGTGTGAGGTTTGGAGAAGTGGTCAGAAATATTTTGCAAAGACTACCAATTCTATTAATGGCATGTCTTTGAAGAGAGAAAAAAAACAGAAAGAAAGTACTCAGCTAACTTTGTGAGTTCTTAGAAAGTGAAGAAAAGACAGAAAAAATTCATGAGAAAAATGAAGATGAATGATAATACATCAATCTAGGAAGGAGAGTAAGAGTGTGAGATAAATGTAGGACGTGATTCTTTGTAAGGGAGGGAAAAATGTGTTTGCAGAGTGCAATGTAAGAGTTCTGAAAAGAAGGAGATGAAAAGAATAATACTTCCTGATATTAAATAAGTGTTAACAATTGAGTCACTAATAAAATGAATTTAATCCTTACAGAGTGTCCCACTATTGTAGCAATGGGTCAGATTATACTGAGTAAGGTGAATATTTTGGTGCTTCACCTGAGGATAACGGCAATTAGGATTGTAGAGATTTTGACCCATGCTTGTGATTTTGTGCCTACTTCTGTGGACAGCCTAAGACTTAACTATTTAAGACATGAATATTTTGTTATAAATAAAAGATTGCTAAATTGTTATATCATATCTGGCTGACTGTATGGAAGTGAGTACTGGACAATTTCCTTTCAGATGAAGAAGGGACAGAGATGTTCTTAGAAAAGTACTGAGAATACCTTGGACAAAACACATGAGGAAACACAAAGAGGAAGTTCTAAAGAAAACTGGAACTAAAAAGATATACTTAAATTCAGAAATAGTTAAAATTTCTATGACAAATTATGAAAACTTATAAAATGTAATACTCAGAGGATATACTGAGGAAAGGAGAGTTAGATGGAAACAGAAAGCAACTTACCAAATGAGTTTGTTTAAATGGATGGCAGAGTAGGGATAAGGAGGGATGGTAAAAAAGCCAAATATTGGGAAAAGGATGGATAATAAAGAGCCAGACACTGGGACATGTAGGGATGGTAAAGGGCTTAATATTAGGACAAGGAACAAAGGTAAAGAGCCAAATATTGGGAAAAGGAGGGATGGTAAAGAGCCAAATATTGGGAAAAGAAGGGATGGTAAAGGACCAAATATTGGGAAAAGGAGGGATGGTAAAGAATGAAATACTGGGAAAAGGAGGGATGGTAATGAGCCAAATATTGGGAAAAGGAGGGATGATAAAGGACCAAATATTGGGAAAAGGAGGGATGGCAAAGGACCAAATATTGGGAAAAGGAGGGATGGCAAAGGACCAAATATTGGGAAAAGGAGGGATGGTAAAGAACCAAATATTGGGAAAAGGAGGGATGGTAAAGAACGAAATACTGGGAAAAGGAAGGATGGTAAAGGACCAAATATTGGGAAAAGGAGGGATGATAAAGGACCAAATATTGGGAAAAGGAGGGATGGTAAAGAACGAAATACTGGGAAAAGGAAGGATGGTAAAGGACCAAATATTGGGAAAAGGAGGGATGGTAAAGGACCAAATATTGGGAAAAGGAGGGATGGTAAAGGACCAAATATTGGGAAAAGGAGGGATGGTAACGAGCCAAATATTGGGAAAAGGAGGGATGGTAACGAGCCAAATATTGGGAAAAGGAGGGATGGTAACGAGCCAAATATTGGGAAAAGGAGGGATGGTAAAGAACCAAATATTGTGACAAAGAAGGACAGTAATGAACCAAATATTGCAACAATGATCAAGGTGGGATGGGAAAGAGCCAAACATTGGGACAAGGAACGATGAAGAAGATCCAAATGTTGCTTAAAGATAGACGGTATGGAAAGTTGTTTTTTTTATACTATTGTTCGGCCAATACAAAACTCAAGAATCACACAAGATAGAGGGTTATTGCATGAGATTTATGCAAGGGCATAATGTGAGGAGGTAATAAGTGCATATTATGAAGATATGTGGGATATATAACAGTTATTATAAACTTGAAGAAGTTAAGATTATTTAGTTGACGTCTAGCAACATTTCATCTGTCAGAAAGGTGTTATAGGGTGGAAAATAATTCATCACCCACAAGGCCGTGCAGATACTTTTAACTTCTATCAAGTCTGGACAGTTTGAATTGGGAACCTCCAGACCAAATATGGCAAGAATATTCAATCTTTGGTCCAATCGGACACTTGTAAAGATAAACCGTGACAGGAGGAGTTAGGTATTTTCAAGAATAGTACAGGAATCATTATTCTAGCATCTTTAGTAATGGTACAAATAATGTGGAAAGTTATGATTGTCTGTGCTCTGAAGAGATGATAATGATTTCTTGATTGGTATCAGAGGGTAGTATAAAAGCAACAATTTTGAATGCCTATTTTTTATGTTTGGGGGAAGATGTATCTTCCTGCCTCTTTTTCCTCCTATTTTTATCACATAAAGTTTAGATTTGATGGGGCACATATAAGTTCATATCAGTTTAATCCTTGGGTCAGGCAGTGAAAATCACATATAATATTTCAGTAGAAAAAACAATACAGCATCAAAAGATCAAACTCACAACTAAGAAGAATTTGTGGAGTGAAGATAGAAATAAACAGCAAGACAATTGAATACCAAATGACAAAAAATGATTTCTGAGTAGAGGATTCATGCATATTTCCGGTTAATAAATGAATTCTTTGAAGATAAATATTCAACATTTTTCAACCAATAGGTTGTATTCTTACTGACTATAAAAAAAAGCTTTGTGATTTCTTTGAAAGTATATAAACAAAGTCATCATGTCAGACAAGCCAATAAGGAGAAGGAGCAGCAACATACGAGAACAGATTCATGGCTTGGAAAAGATTCCCTTACTCATTCACCTGTCTTCCTCACCAAGCTATGTGACACTTACACACTTCCTACTCACTTTCTCCTTTGCCTCTCTTTCTTACACATACACATACATCTTAACAAACAACTAAAAAACTACAAACAAGGAACTTTGACACTCATACACACTGAGAAAAAATTTAGTTGTAAAAACACAATAATATCTTATATCTTTTTTTGATGTGGGTTAATTCAAATCTGCAACCAATTAACCAACAGGAGATATCCACTCGTATAAATGATAGAATCAGAAAAAAGAATTCCTTTAGATTGAATAAAGTGTTTCATTCAAAATTCCTGGAATTTTATTGAATATGACAGATTGTTGCAGAATGTTTAGGCTAGACAAAAATGAAAAAATGATAACTGTAGCAAATGCAATTTCAAATCTTACTGGTCAGAAGTTTGACAACCCAAACGGAATGGTAGTGGAGGTTTTAACCTTATGAGTATGGAATCCTGACACTCATGGATTGCCTTTATTTAGATTTTGATATAAGACTGAAAAATATGAAAAAATGGACAGTTTGGTAATAGCAGGAGAGAAGTCAACAGCTCCGATTTTATCTGAACCTTCCTCTCTTAGATTTCTTGGTGTCCTATGTGCTTCAGTATAAAGACAATTCACCATGTGGAAAAGAAAGGTAGCTGGCTGACTTGTTGACATCCATTCTATCTCCCTCTCTTATTTTCAACAAGAAACAATCCATACATTATCCCCACCCAAAAATTAAGTGAAATGGGGGTTTCTAGGAACTGCTGAGAGACCCCTAAAATCTGGATATGACAAGTAATACAACAATTAAGAGATTGATAGTGCAATGACCAAAACGTAATTCTAACAACTACGCTGAAGACACTAATCTAAATAACTCAATACATAACAAGATAAGCTTAGTAAATATAAAAAATCAATATACCCTGAAGCCTGTGAATAACTGAGGAAAGAAAAAGAAAGAAATTGGGGGAATAATGAAAAGAATGAAAACAAACAGAGAAGGATATCTTAGAAATTTAGTTTCCAGACATTTTAATGAAGAGTTAGTATGAAATTTATATACTATTTCTGCAGAGAGATATCAACTCATTTTCTTTTTTCATTCCTTCATGTTTCATTATTGCTTCTTACTTTTGTCATATCTTCTTAGTTCTTGAATTTTGGAATGTTCATAAAAATTATTCCTTAACTTGTACATTATTAACAACATATAATGATGTTGGTTAATGCATGGGTTAACACAACCATTCAGTTAGTGTATATTTTTTTTTACAAGTTTAGCAATTAGACTAAATGAAATAGGATACCAACACTAACAACATAAAATGCATTGCTTAAAAGTAAAAAAAAAAAAATCTTAGAATATGATAAATTTTTTTTCAAGTTTTGGAACAAGACTAAATCACCTGGTACTCAATGAAAAAACAACATAAAAAAAAAAAAAAATCTTACAATATAATTGCATTTCAAAGTTTCTGGAACAAGTAAAAAACCTGGTACTCTTAGACACATTATAAAAGTAAAAAAAATAGAATATAGATTGCTTATATTTCAAAGTTTCTGGAACAAATTGCTATGAAATCACCTGGTACTCAAGTGAGAAAACACATGCATTGCTTAAAAGTAAAAAAAAAATCTTAGAATATAGATTGCTTATATCACCTTTCAAAGAAAACACATTTCTTAAAAGTAAAAAAAATCTTAGAATATAAATTTCAAAGTTTCTGGAACAAATTGCTATGAAATCACCTGGTACTCAAGTGAGAAAACACATGCATTGCTTAAAAGTAAAAAAAAAAAATCTTAGAATATAGAGCTTATATTTCAAAGTTTCTGGAATAAACTTCAAAATTACCTGGTACTCAAATGAAAAAATGCACTTAAAAAAAAAAAAAAATCTTAGAATATAGATAAATTATATATTTCAAAGTTTCTGGAACAAATTGCTATGAAATCACCTGGTACTCAAGTGAGAAAACACATGCATTGCTTAAAAAAAATCTTAAAAAAATTTCAAAAGTTTCTGAAACAAATATAGATTACCTTATAGTGAGAAGAAAACACATTTCTTAAAAGTTTCTTAGAATATAGATAAATTATAACAAATTGCTTTGCTATGAAATCACCTGGTACTCAAGTGAGAAAACACATGCATTGCTTAAAAGTAAAAAAAAAATCTTAGAATATAGATTGCTTATATTTCAAAGTTTCTGGAACAAATTGCTATGAAATCACCTGGTACTCAAATACATAAAATTTTAAAAAAAAAATCTTAGAATATGCTTATATTTCAAAGTTTCTGGAAAAAACCTGGTACTCAAGTGAGAAAACACATGCATTGCTTAAAAGTAAAAAAAAAATCTTAGAATATAGATTGCTTATATTTCAAAGTTTCTGAAACAAATTGCTATGAAATCACCTGGTACTCAAGTGAGAAAACACATGCATTGCTTAAAAGTAAAAAAAAAAATCTTAGAATATAGATAGCTTATATTTCAAAGTTTCTGGAACAAATTGCTATGAAATCACACTCAAGCATTGCTTAAAAGTAAAAAAAAATCTTAGAATATAGATAGCTTATATTTCAAAGTTTCTGGAACAAATTGCTATGAAATCACCTGGTACTCAAGTGAGAAAACACATGCATTGCTTAAAAGTAAAAAAATCTTAGAATTAATCTTATATTTCAAAGTTTCTGGAACAAATTGATATAAAAATGAGTCCCTCAAGAGAAAACAAATGCATTAAACCTGACCAATGGATAAACAAAACTGCACTTATTGTTTTTGCATTTTAAAATACATGGGATGTAAATCATTTTTTTAAAGCTCAATTTATTTTATTTACACTATTTATAGCTGAACTATTATCCTCATCTTTATTGTTATCATCCCAATGTCTCAGCTTTTGTGTTCTTCTGCCTTCATCTGGTGCTTATTAATTTGGGTTATAATTGATCAGCACTAAATAAGAACAGACACGGACAGTGGAATGAGAACAATATAGTTCTATATATTAAATAAAGGATTCAGTTCAAAACGAACGTTAACTGGATCAACAAGCAATTGATGAAAGCTATAGGGAATAACAGCCAAGACAACATGATAATAATGACAAAAATGAGGAAAACTGAGCAAAAATAACATAAAAAATGAAAATGCCTCATCCCAGAATTTCAAACTCAATTGATTTTGTTAAACTTTTTGGTGCTTATTGAATAAACAGATTAATGCTTTGCTGTATTATAAGCTCTCCTGTACCCAGAGGTTAGAACAGCTGGTATATATAGCATGCTGGAATGATCTATTCTGTCACTTAGGCAATCCCATTCTCTGAGTTTTGGTTGGCTGCTGGTTCTATTCTTGATATTGTGATGGATAAATATCCATCATTTACCATTATTTTTGCTTGAGTACAGAACTGTGTTAAATTACAGCTTGCTCATTGCTGTCCATATTGGAATGTTCATAAAAAGCATTCCTTAATGTGTACAGTGTTAACATATGATGTTGATGAACAGTGGGAGCATCATCATCTAGCTCTGCTATTTATATATCAGTATAATCATTGATGTTTTCCAAACAGTTTTTATGATCCAATTGGCTTGGGTCAATGGTTCTTAGGTGCTTTCCCGCAGTGCTGAATGCTAGGATTATCTCCAAAATATGATATTACCAAGAAGTCTTAAGTTTAACTAACAGTCCATGGTGAGATTCAAAATCAGGTCTCATAGTCATAATCCTAAAGAACTATTTGACCATATGACCATTTCTTCACACTTTACTTTTTTCTGCTGCTATTTTTTTAATTACATGTAATCATGGCTCTCCATAAATTCCTCTTCTTTGTTATCAGTGAATTGCCACAATTTCCCAGGAAAGATAGAGGAATGGTTTTGATGTGTCTTCTGAATGGTTTAACATACAAAATAGTCCTTCTCTTACACTGGCTACAACCCAATGTTAAAAAGACCATTTAACCTTGCTATTTCACACCTACATGATGGGGAGTGAGAAAACAAAAACTCATGCTTATCCCAAGGATATTAGTGAGAAATGTAATACAAGAGACAAGTCCAGAATCTTTTTCTCAGTTTTTTTTTTTTTTTTTTTTGGTGCCCTTTCTTCTTTTAAGATATTTTCTATTTTCAGTTTTTTTAATCAACTACTTTTTCTAAAGTCACTCACTTTCATCATGTTTTTCTATTCTTATCCTCTTCATATTTTTTCATTTTCCAAAATCATTCAGTTTTTCTTTTTCTTATCTTCTTACTATTTTTTCTTTTTTCTCTTTCCAAAATAACTGTTTCTTAGTTTTCTTTTTCTTATCCTCTTCATAGTTTTCTTTGTTAATTTCTCTTCAGATTTTACTTCTTTTAGTATTTTTTTCTTTTTCTAAAGTCACTCATTTTCTTTTTTCTTCTTTTTCTTATTCTCATCAAATTTGTCTTCTTTTTCCAAAGTCACTCACTTTCCTTTTTCTTTTTCTCTTCATAATATTTTTCTTTATTGATTTCTCTTGAGCTTTCTTTCTTATCTTTACTTTTTGTTCATTTTTTTCCTGTTTTTTCATCTTTTTCAAATCTTTCTTGATTTGCATAGAGTCTATTTTTCTTGATATTTTGTTTATACATCAGTTTATCTTTTTATTCATTCCTTTGGCTTTTCTCCTCTTTATTTTTCTATCTTTTTCCATTTTTCATTGTTTTTTTTCTTTCTCAACTCTTTTTATTTCTTTTTTCACACTATGCCTATTTTTCTTCTTTAGCTTATAAGATTTTGTTATTAGTTTTTTTAGGGGGTTTAAACTTACATTTACTTATCGCCTTGATTCATTCAGTCATTTATCTTTGGTTTCAATTTCACAAAGATTACACTATCACTTTTCAAGAACAAATAGTTACAAGGGACAAAAAGTTTCCCAGTAATAGTCCAAAGTAGATGATAAAGTTCTGAGTTTTTTGGCACTATCAAAGCAAATCTATCCCTTTCGCATGAGATACAAAAGATGTAATGATAATACATTTCTGAAATAATGATGTTGGATAAATCAAGCCTTCTTAGATGAATTGAGGATGTAATCATGGAGCAACATAAGAAATCTAGAATCAAGTGATGATTAATGAGTTGAACTGTCATTCACAGCTTCTAGGTTTGATAACAAAGAATTTTTCATAATTCACCTGTCAAGTGAAAGGGGAAAAAATAGCAACTCTATTTTTGCTGTTGCCACTCAACTATTCTGCCACCTCAAATAATTTTGATGACTAGACAAATAGTCGATAAATATTATCCAAATATATAATCAACAAAATATTAAAAAAAGTATTTAGATATTAATTTGACTAGACAAATAGTCGATAAATATTATCCCAATATATAATAAACAAAATATTAAAAAAAGTATTTAGATATTAATTTGGGCTAATTATAAAATAATACTTGATAACATTTTATGAGTAAAATAAGAGTTATCAGGAAAATTCCACTGACGATTTTATCTGTTCAAAGAAAAATAAAGCAAAATAAAAAATAAAAATAAATAAAAATGAGTTTTTTTTTTGTATTTATATCCCAAATTAGTTCAAGGATTACATATAAAGATTTGTCTGTGTATATAAAATGGCAACCATACACATTCAAATATGCATACATGTATGGCATTATATATAGACATAAAATCTTTGTTATATGTACATGATGCAAGTAAATATTATAAGTAGTGGCATGTGGTAATAAAAAAAGGTCATGTGATATAAAAAATCTTTAATGTACAGACAATCCTTAAAAATCCATTTAGTTCTAATTTATTTCATGAACATGCTAAAATATATTCATCTCTTCCATACTAATTATCAATTCATATTATTTATTATATATAATAATTGTGTAATTTGGCAGCAAATCCCTCTTTTATACAAGTTTCATTGAAAACAACTAACACTGTGGTTATGCATTTTATTAAATTTTTCTCATACAAGTGATTTCTTTTCTAGCCATAGAGTGTGTAAAAACTGTCCAAATGATTTGTGGATCTGAGATTATTAGATTTCAAAGGCCTTAGACTAATTTAACTTCAGACTGCAGTTTTTATAATAAATCCAATAAATTTCATACATGTTGAAACTACCTAAAAATGTAACATGTAAATATGTAAATATTGGTTTTGGGGTCTAAATTAATCATTTAAAATCTGAGAAAGATTTCCAAAGTAAATTCGATTTCAGGTAGAGTATATCTGTAAAAGGACAATATGAATGAAGACAAAAGGAAAACTTATCTTAATGAACACATTTTATTCTTGGAAGGACTTTATCAAGGCAAAAATGACATTTTTGATAAAGTCCCTGAGAGGATGAAATGCATTGGTTAAGTTTTTCCTTTTGTCTCTCTCTCTCTCTCTATATATATATATATATATATATATATATAAATGAAGAAATATAGTTTTAAGGTGTGCTATATTTATGGAATAAAGTGCTCAATATCAGAGATAGAGCATATAGACATCCAGTTGCCTCTAGTTAGAATCAAAACCTGACTGAATTTGTGTCAGTCAGAAAATCTAACCCTAAGCCGTTGGTGCATGGCAGGGATGAAGGTGAATTTAAGCATATTATTTTTAGATAAAAACACCATTGACTTAGAGAACGAGATTCATTTTATAGCAGAGTATTGCATTAGTGGCAGTAGTAGTCACTGTTTACAAACTCACACTTTCTACCCTGAGAGCTCAAATGAAATAATTTTTCAAGAGCATATATATGTGTGTATGTGTGTTTTTTTATATATTTTATATTTCATTTTATATTTCAATTTTTCTTGCATTTGCATAAGTGTTTTCTTTTCTGGACATAAAATTTGTAAAAACTGTCCAAATGTTCTAAATATACAAGTCTTTTCTGCTATTCTATGAGCCTTTATAAAGTATTTTTTTTTTAACTGAATATGTAGATTTTTATATATGGATATCTATAGTCATGGGAATTTTTTTTCTGAACACGTTGTGGCTATTGGCTTTTCTTTTTTTATTATTTTTCTTTTTATTATTATAAGTTCTTTGTTTTTCCCTTTTTTCTATTTGCTTTTAATATTCTTACTTGATCTATAAGTTCAGAGTATGAGTAAATATCTATGAAATTGGAAAACTATTGATTTTTGATCATGAGATAAATGAAAAACATTTTCAAATCAATAAGTTGTTATCAATAAATCAGTTTAAAAGATGAACAGATAAAAGAAGAATATTAAAATTTCAAGTCATTAAAAAAGTTTTGTCAAAACTGAAACCAGTGACTTATGTTTCAATAAATTTGAAAGTATATCCAGCATTATGGGCTTTGGGTTATGTTGTGGTTTGAGACAAAGAAAATGAGTGTTTTAACTTGAGATTTGCAAAACATACTCAGTTTTTTAAGTGACCTCAGAGAGTAAGAACATGATTAAAACTTTAAAAAAAAAAAACTTTAATTGGTACCATCAGTTTAAACCTTTCTGCTATGAGACAAATGGTAACTGAATTTCAAAATAATTTTATTAAAATAACAAAGACTAATAACTTAATAATAGTCTTTAAAAATGAATACAAGAAGGAAATATAGTAAAACTAAAATAAAAAGACTAATAAACTAAACTAATAATTTGAAAAGATAAATTTAAAATTAAAACTATTGAATAATAACACATGAATTTTCCCTAATTGACAAAACACCTAGTTCTCTTGGGGGATAATCATTTTACCCCAAGCAAGCTGATAATGACACGAAGATGCAGGGGGTTACTGGGAATTAAAGAGAATGAGAGGGCAGAGGACAATAAAAGAATACGTTTCAGGAAGATAGAAAATGGCAATTGGCATTGCATTTAAATTTTTGAAGATTGTAGGTGGCAGGGAAGTTAGAAATCTGAAGTTCTACAGGTGAGAAGTGTGAGAAAAGAAACTATTAGGATAGAACTTATGGTTACGTCTTGCTAGTTCAACTGTAAAACGATGGGTCTTGTTGCCAATCTAGTAACATGCTTAAAGTCATGTAGTTCAGGTACCAAAGAGGAAAGCTCATCAGAACAATTGCCATGAAAATATTTATAAAAAAGACAGAGGTAAGCCACAAGATGGCAGTGAGAAAGTGGCTGAAGTTGTGATGCCAGGTCAGGACCAATAACATTACAGACCCTTCTTTGGATTTCCTATTGTTCAAAGTACATTATATCTACAAGTTAGATAGGAAAAAGAAGCATTTGGGAAATTTTATTTTTGCTGCAACTGATGATACATTTTCAATTTCTGTTTAATGAATTTTATTTTTTTTCTTAAAGAGTTTGTTATTTATTTTGTACATGCAAACTTTTATCTTGTAGAGAATAGAATTTTCTCTGACAGAGTTTAAGCAATATTCCTTTTTTCTTAGTGATTTCTTTTCATGTCAAATTTCATACTGCCCTAAAAAGAAGAGAAGTAACTCTCTCCATTTTCTTCTAGCCTGTAAAAATATGAGGATAAAGTAATTGTTATTGACACAGAAATCTATGAACTAAGTTTAAATTCTGGCACAGTCTGATGTGTTCACTTAAAAGAATACCCATGAGAAAAGCATGAATCTCTCTCTTCTTCCTTCGCCCAGCTTTGGGCTATAGTAGGGTAGACTGGGTTCTCTAGCCTTGTATTACAGCCAGTCTAGTAGAAGGACAATTCTTAATTCAAAATCGTAGAGAAGACAATAGGAAAAAACTCAAATATATTTCCCTTGTCATGATAAATAACAAATAATAAAGAAAAAGGGACTTGTGGAGGGTCATGATCATCTAAATCCTGAAGGGACATAATGTTTAAAAGAAAAGAAATCAAATCAACACTTTACTAAATTAAATAAAATTTTCACTGAAAATATTATAGTGCCTGTTTAAACAGATTTTACTGAATAAAACATAAAATTATAAAAATAGTGAAACTAAAATAAAAAAAAAATGAATAATATCTATGTATTAAAAAAAGCTTCACACACTTTAAAAGACATAAGGGGTAAATGAGTAATAAAATTCAAGACAGAAAACCTATGTATCTCTTTTATTTTTATCCCTTCCATTTTTTCTCAAGTTTACTTCCTTACTTACCCTTGATCTTTTCTCCTACATTATCATTCCTTTATCCTTCCTTTTCCCCAATTGTTGTCATCTGGAAATAAACAAATAGGAAGTTGATGAAAATTATGTAGAAACTGTATCAATGTTCTGGATGTCCAAGTGCTTTTGATGATACTTTTAGCCATTATCAAGGATAGTTTTATTTTTACATTTAACTGAATCTATTAATTATTTTATGCATATATCTAGTGTTATATTTATATATGTTATATATGGTGTTCTTTTCTGTACATAAATTATGTAGAAATTGTCCGAATGTTCTGGATGTCCAAGTACTTTCGGTGATATTTTTTGACATTATCAAGGATGATTTTATTTTTACTTTTAACTGAATGTATAAATACATAGATAGATACATAAAACAATTGCATACATAAGTTAACAGTAAAAATAAAATCATTCTTGATAATTGCTAAAAGTATAGCAGAATCATTGAAGTAGATGGCCAGAAGGCAGGAGGTTTCCAACCGGGAGTTGGAATATCTCTGACGATTCACCCAAATCATTGAAGCAGACAGCCAGGTGGCAACCATTCAAATTTCCTGTTACTAACACATTCTTGTTAGTTCTGTCATTTGTGGATCACACAACCGAGGAGACTCTCACAAACTGTCCTTGTTAGGGCAAGACACAAAAGGGCCTTATTTTCGCCGAACTACAAAAATTTGTTGTTTCAGTTCTGAAGCTTTTTTTCCTGTCTTGCCTGCCTTAGCCGGCAGTCCTGTTTTCCTGACCTCTCAGGGCACCTGACCAAACTAACCAGATCTAACTACAATCCAGACATTCCTCATGAAATAATCCTTTTCTGTGTTGTTATAAAAATGCACGTCATTTTAGTTAAATATAAACCAGTGTCATTGTCTCCTCATTGTCTTGGTTGTTCACACCTTTCTTCACCCACCATAAAACAGTTTACATTTTTATCGGCCCTGCAACACATCTATATCGGTTGTTAATTATACTGAATAGACAGTAAAACATCGCAATATTAAAGTTGAATAAATCAAATAAATGTTGGTTGGACCATATACTAATAAAATAATGGCTAGACAAATATAATACGTAATTATTTGTGAAAATTTTTTTTAACTATATATTAAGGTAGTCAATGGTGGCATAACACCATTAATTCATTTCTTTGGTTTAATAGATCTTTATTGTTAGCAAACTTTATGATATGCAATTTTTCTTGTAAACATAGGGGACATGGCTCATGTAGGGTTTTACAAATTCTAGTTATTTTTACTATTTTCCATTTTACTGTAGGGGTTTTGTTAACTTCTTTTAAGCGCCAAAAATATTTAGAAAGGGGCATTCTATTATGATACACATTGTTGCTGAAAGATGATATGTGTTGATACCACTGAGTTTGAAACAAATTTTTGATATTATTGTTTGTTGCTTTGGAATAGCTGTTGTTTCAGGGTTATCTGTACAACTATAGCTTAATTTAAGTGTATTTTTATTAAAAAAATTTACTAAGAGGATTATTTCTGGGGAAGTGTTTCTCAATCAAGTTGAGAAACTTCTGTCCTAATTTAGTACTGACCATTTGGTTAAATAGGGGTGTGTATCAAATGATTTTTCTGTTTCTATTTTTTTCCCTACTGTTACATTTCTTATATTTAATGTCAGGGAACTTATAGATGCTATTTTTTAAGACAGTGATGTAAAATTTGCTGTGTTTATGAAATACATCTTCACTGGAAGAGTTTTTACTAATTCTATATTCTATGGAGGAGGGTATGTGTTTGATTATGGATGGAGGGTGATTTGAATTTGGGTGAATATATGGATTTGCATTAGTTTTCATGTAGGGTTGGTATGTAATATTGACTAAGTCTAGTGTTACATTGAAGAAATCTATATTTTTTAAATTTGTGTTGATTTTAACTTTCAGGTTTAGATGTTAAATTTCCTTATCTATTAACTTAGAATTTTTCATCATCATAAGGCTGTTATTTCCATATAAACCTATGTCTTCTATGTTGCTATCATGGTGGGCAATAAGGTTATATAAAATGAACAAATCAACAAGGTTGGTTGGGTTTTATGGCATATCAAACACTGTAGCTCATTTTAATTAAGTTTTATACATATATATAATATATAGTATATATATATATATATATATATATATTTAAATATATAGTACTTTTGTATAGCTGGCAACATTACTCCCTTCAAAAGAACAAAAATTTAGCAACTGGCGTACAGCTAATTTTTTCAAAAAACATATAGCTGGCAACATTTTTTGAAAACATTATCTGAGGCCTTGCTGTTGGAAGTTTATCATCACAGCGTGGATGTAGTTTATCGTCATACCCAGGATGTGTGGATGTAGTTTATTGTCATACCCAGGACGCGGGTAAGATCTGGAAAAAACTAGGAGTTGACTATTTGCCCATAACTGGAACCCTAACAGGTGCTACCACCCCAGGTCAGCAATTAAGAGGTGGTTCCACACTCCTCAAAATCTCCTGATCAGAGGACTTGCTGTTGGATGCAGTTTAACGTCATACCCAGGACGAGCAACAAGGTTGGAAGACTCAGCTGAGTCTAACAATCCCATTGCAATATCAAATTAGTTAACTGAATTATTTTTTATCCATTGTTTTTTGTTATAGATAAGGACAGATTTTCTAGAGTTCACAATTATGTCCAGGTCCTTGTTTAAAAGATCGGAGTACTTGGTGGTGAATTCCAAAGTCAATGTAAAGTGATTCCTGAAAATGGATGGGTAGTAATCCACAATATCAAACTGGATCAATGAACAATTAATTTCATCATTTATATTATTAAACCAATTGATGACATCAGTGGTATTAATCCAATGTACCAGTCCAAAGTGTTTTTAATCAGCTTGTTAACTCTATCGAGGATAATCTTACTAATTTTACCAATTTCTGGCCTAGTAGTGTTTATGATCCTGGTGGGAAGATTAACTTCAAAATCAGGTTTATGGCCCTATAAATCAGGTTTTATATATCAAAATCAGTTTTATATATATATATATATGTATGGAGAGAGACAGAGAGAGAGAGAATGAAGGAGAGAGATACAGATATAGATGGGGTGTGTGTGTGTGTGTGTGTGTGTATATATATATATATATATATATGATAAAAATAGTTTTAAGACATATTTAAGGATGAAAGTGCTCAATATCAAGGATGGAACATGTGTCATAACAGGTATTATACTAATAGCTTTTATTATTTATTTTTTCATAGAACCTGTTCTTTCAGAAATGACTGTGCAAATATTTTCTTTCATAAAGCAAGTTTATGAAAAGTAATTTTTAAAATATTTTTTATATATATATATATATATATATATATATATATATATATATAGAAAGTAGTCAATATTTCTTACATAAAACAGTTAAAATTCTGGAAAATTAGGACTAAGAAAAGAAAAATTACTTCCTGAGAAAATGACACGTGTGAGTGAGTTTTATGTTTTGTTTTTTTTCCTGATGGAACAGAAAGACATGAACCTGCTAAATGTTGTTTGCTCCATTGTAATGAATTGTGTATGTCAGGACAAATCTTTGGAAGGATTCTCATCAGACCATTCAAGATGATGCCAAGAACAAGAACTGGGAGGATTTGTTAAGAATCCATTTGAAAACAAAACTCTCAAGCAAAATAAAAATAACAAGGAAATGAAGAAGTAAAAAAAATCAAACAAGTTCATGACAAGAGTTGCAGCAATTTGAGTTTTTTTTTGTATATGTTTTATGTCTTGTGAATTACACCATATGTAAAACATGAGAATATAGGTAAAATGAGATGATGAAAGATAAAGGGAAAAATAACAAATAAAGAAAAAGGAAAGAAAGAGACTGAATAATTTAGAAAAATAAAAGGAAGGGAAAAAAAAAAAAGCAGGGAGAAGATGGAGATAGTGAAAGTGAGTTAAAAAAAGACTAAATGAGTGTGAAGTGAAACTAATAATGCAGAAGTTAAAAAATGGGGAATGGATTTGAGTAAAGCAAAATATGATAAGAAGTTTTATTCTAAGGAAAGAATTTAGAAAGAGAAAGATGGGCACCAAAGATAAGGACTAGAGAAAATTTTTAGATTGTAAAAGAAAAAAAAAAGGAAGAAATCAGAAAGAGAAATGAAAGGAGAAAACAAATGAAAAAGAAGTGAAAATATTTTGAAATTAGTTAAAACATTAAAAAGCCATGGTGGAATAATGGATAGTGGCTCAGATTGAGAAAGTGGAGATCTGAGTTCAAATCCTGGTCAAGTTTATTGCCTTCACTTATGTACCCTTGCGAAAGATATGAATCCATCTCCTCACTAGCTATGGGTAAATAGCAGCACAGACTGGGCCCTATAGCCTTGGTTGGCAACCAGTCTAGGAGAAAGAAAACTCTGAATTCAAACTGTCTGCTACCTTGGAGGTCCTGTCATTTTAACTTCTCAGATGAGTAACTGGATAACCTCAACATCCTCAGTGCAAAAGGAACTGGCAGGCCATTGCACTATTCTGCTTTGAATGTCACCAAGAACCACAATTGTGAGATGGAGAGTGGGGGGTAACCACAGTGGTGCAAAAATGTGCTAACTGAATAAATGATGATGTATGAAAAGAGGTCAGCTTAGGCAAAATCAGTGAACAATACAATACAGAAGAATGAAAATTCAAGAACTAATTTTAAACTCATCTAATGAGCTATTTATAAGTGTCAAATGTGGTTTAAATATTTATCTCCCTTTTCTTTTGCTTTCATGATAACAATTACAATCAATAAACTGATAACTTTAATATTACATATTTTAACTTTACATCTGAAGAAACATCATGTCCCACTCACACTTTTGTTAGCCACCTTCTTCTACGTGTCATGTCCCTTCATGGTGTGGGCTATCATTGCTCTCCATAACTTACTATCCCTTGTGTCCCCTCACAGTGTTTCTCCCTTTGCCAAGTATTTTAACACCTATTCTTCCAAATATTCACACAAACTCATCAGGTATGTGGCCTGCTGCCTTCTTCTATCTCACTTTCCATCAATATGTTCGGGGAGTGTTAAGTTTTCCAAGCACGCCTTCCTTATGTGTCCAGGAAATTTCAGCTGTCTATACTAGTAATATAATAAATTAATTCTCATTCTATTCACCGTGTGGCAGGTGAAGTTTATTAATTTCCAAAGTACACTTGTAGTCTGTTCCATTTATTACTATAAACAAAAATAGTGTTTCTGTTAGGAGCTATAAGCCACATACAAAGGAATTATATACACTGTATTTACTGATAACTTTCTACCAATGTTCATAATGTGGGTAAGAGCTTTTTGGTGGTGCTTCTTGGGCAGGGTAAATATTTATAGGAGAACAGTTTACCCAGTTGCTTACTCAATTTTAAATCAACTATCATCATATGCCAATATTAAGACATTTTTGTTAACATATCTGACAGGGAGAAGTGGATTCTTGCCTTTTGCAAAAAAAAACAAAAAAAAAAACAACTGTAGCTCAAACTTGAAACCTTTCTCTTTTCTGTACTAAAAATCTCTCAAAATTATAAAATCTTGTTTGAATAATGTTTTAATTGTAACCATGAATATAAGACAAGTGAACTGTAAAAATTACACACTTACATAACCATACACATTTTGATGAACCCAATCTCATGTCCAGACTTTGGTTAATTCTCTAACCCAATTTACATTTTTCTCTGTTGATTTACACTATTTAAAGAACTGAATCTTTCTGCCAACTGATGTTTGGGTTCATGTTCATCTTTTTGGATTTGTTCAATCTTAAACCGAACGCTCTATTTGTTTCAAATTGTTCACAGTGCCATGCCTTTGGATATTCATTTGATTTTCTCCACAATTTTCTCTCTGCTGAGGCCAAGAACTGAACTCGCAACTCTTTGGGTTCAAGTCACATTTTGGATCAATCAACCAATGCTGTAAAGCACAGTGCCATATATTCAGTTCTTCGCTTCAGTGGAGAAAACAAAATTTTGGAGAGTTACCAAGGTGAATTAACTAAAAAAAAAGCTTAAAAAGCTTAAATCTTAAGGTTGAGGTAACTAATAATGTTAAACAGTTTGAATTTCTTGCTGAAACATTAGACCTTGCAAATGATGTATTCCAACCTTATATGAAAAATAATTCTAACTCTGTATGTATTCATACCAATTCTAACCATCCTCTGTCTGTAATCAAGCATATACCCTCATCTATAGAACACAGGATTAGTAACAACTCATCTGACAAAGATATGTTTGATAAATATAGCAGTATTTATAATACTGCTTTAAAAAAATAGTGGTTACAAGTACAATGAAATAACCAATTAGTCAGTACTAAGTTAGGTCAGAAGTTCCTCCATTTAATTAATAAACAATTCCCTAAAAGTAACCCTCTTAGTAAAATATTTAACAGAAACACATTAAAACTAAGTTATAGCTGCACTGATAATCTTCAGAAGATTATAAAGAAATATAATAATAAAATTTTAAACCAATTTAAAAATAACTTTTACTTATAGCAATAATCAGTAGATGAACTGTGGTGCACGTTATATGGCTTACTATTCTATTTGTCTGCTTCATTTTGATTTAATATTGCTTTGTACTAATGTTTGGTTAGTATTATTAACAACTTATATGGATGTACTGTTGTTTGGTTGGTATTATTAACATCTTACATTGATTAGTTAGTATTATTAACATCTTATAGGGATGCTCTATTTAATGGTTGCATATTAATTTGTGAAAGTAGTTATGTATTCTTAAATCATTTTTTTCAAACAGTTGTTTGCTAGTTTCTTAAAGTGGTCTTTTATTTATCAACAACAAAATTTTATGTAAGAAGCTGAACAAGCATATAATTGACTGACATGATGTTAAATTACCTTCCCATCACTTTCACTTCTTGGTAAGTTTTAGCATCTGATTTTGATACCTCTTACAAAACAATATAACAATCTATATCTGACCATAAGGAAATTGTCTAGCTTTTATATGCAGACAACTTTGTGTCATGACCTATATTAAAAAAAAAATATTCCAGTGAATTTGAAATTAGTGTATGTCACATTTGATTGGTTAATCATGGCAAAGCCCACAAGTCTATTTTTTAAAGTATTCTGCTCTTTGAAATCAAATTAATCTTTCACTCACCAGTAGTTAACATTGCCTGAAGAGACACATATATGATGTTGAAAGATAGCTGTAATTGTGTAGCAATTTTTATAACATTTAACCTGCTAAATTAAATAATTATATATATATATATATATATATATATATATATATATATATACATACACAGCATTTGTTTTTGTCAACTCCACAGTATAGTAGGGTCAGCTAAGCACGTCCATGAAAACAAGAGCACCATGACCAATTTCACTCCACCAGAAACTTTAAAACAGCATGGTGTACTGCTTGACATTCACACTGGAAGTTCCGATATTAGCATTTCTAAGTGTTTGGGTGTCAATCTGCAGATTTGGAAAGAGCTAGATCAGTCTAATGGCAATTACGAAGGTATGGTAGCTTGGAAAACCCACTCTGATTGTTTTGATAAGAAAGAAATTCTGAATTTGTTTGTGAGGGCCTCAACATGGAGTCCTACATCAAGTGCTTTGAGGAGGTTGTGGTGCCCTGTGCCAAGAGGGTAGCTGATGGAATACCCTATTCTGCACCATGCCACAAAAGTAAGAGAACACAGTCAAGTCACAGCTGTCAGACAATTTCTGCAACTACACCAACCCACACCCTTGATTATTATGCGTTGGGCACAGTTGAGCAAGAGACCAACAAAACTTCTTGTAACAACAAAGATGAACTGAAGGCAAGGATTATGGCAGAATTCACCAACTTAAATGAGGACAGCTTTCAGAAGAGTTGCAGGAGATTCCAAAGTCATCAGGAGGTCATGGTTTAAGCCAATGGCGATTTTATTGAATAAATTTACTCTTTAGTATTTCAAGATATTTTTGTGTAATTTTGGTAAATATATATGTTAAAATGATATGTCAGTATTATTTTCATTTTTGCATAATTTAGATGACAATTTATCCATCATACCCTGTAAATAAATAGGCATTGAGGTTAACACGAAGCAACAATAGTCTGTTTTATGCTTCAACACAATCTTCAGGACTTGTATGTTGTGTTTTAGCTTGGCTATTTATATATACTGCTCAATGGTGCATTATGGGTAGCAAGGTTTATTGTATTAGCTTGATGGCAGAAACAATTATATTTCAAATTATTCTAAAGGGAATTGGGGAGAAATACTTGTGGATCTGAATGCTGTTATTTGTTGCAGTTTTACTCATTATTTATTACTTATTTGTTGTTGATTATTGTTACATTTACATGTGTTGATGTGTTAAATTGTAGTTTGTTAATATGTTTATTATTTACTTATAATATATTTATTTAGACTTATTTATTTTATCTATGCTCTACCTCAGATATTGAGCACTTTTACTCATAAATATAGCATACCTTAAAACTATATTTTTATCATATATATATATATATAAAAACAGTAAAGCATGACAACATTAAAGTTGAATAAATCAAATAAATATTGGTTGGACCACTATATACTAATAAAATAATGGCTATACAATTGTAATACATAATTATTTATGAAAAAAGTTTTTTTAACTATTTTTTAAGGTACAATGCTGGCATAACACCATTAATTCATTTCTTAGATTTAACAGAGCTTTTTTTGTTAGCAAACTTTATATGTAATTTTTCTTGTAAACACAGGGAACATAAATCATGTAAGGATTTACAAGTTCTAGTTTTTTTAATATTTTCCATTTTATCGTAGGAGTTTTGTTAACTTTTTTTAAGTACCAAAAATATTTAGAAAGGGACGTTCTATTATGGTATGTATTGTTGTTGAAAGATAATGTGTGTTGATAGCACCTAGTTTTAAAGGAAATTTTGGTACTGCCAATATAAAATTTTTTAACTGTTGGATTTTCTCTAGATGAAATAGTACATAGGTAAACAAGGGAATCAATTTGACACCTATTTTGCAATGCACAGTCATTTTTTTCAAGATTATCTGTACAGCTATAGCTTAACATAATTATTAATAAACACTATTGTTTGAAAAAAATTATTAAAAAAATATAACTTGTCAAAATTATTAAAAAACAATAAAATTTTAAATCAACACTTAAACCTAAGTAATAATTGCCATTCCAAAGCAACAAACAATAATGATACCAACTTGTGTAATTGTAGAAATCCTAATGACTATATATATATATATATATATATAAACTTTTGGATAAATAAATCAAAATAGGTGCATTAATTAAAGTTTTGGTCGCATAAAATGCAACTCTTTGTTACTTAGCCTTGTTTAGTCTGGTATAGGTTTTAATTATTTCTATTTATATTTGCAAATTAATGTCAATTTGAATTTAATACAGAAGATGGATTTTAACACAACAAATAAAATTATTTTTTTCTTTTTGCACAATTTTTAAGTGATACTATATGGTATGAAAAATGCAAATGATTTTTTTTTAATAAGAATTTATTGACATTTATCTGCCACCACACTTAGCCTCATTCTCAGTGTGATCTGCAGACAAATCCAGGAACAAACCATTCATAAGATTTATTTAATAACGTTCCTAAAGTACTAGAGTGGTTTGGTATGTGAAAGTGAAAAAACAAAAAATATTTACTTTATAAGCAATGATAAAATCTGTATACTTAGGTTGCTAAGATCTACAATAAGAATAAATATTCTGTCCCATACACTTTATTACAATATATTGTTATCATTTCTATTTCATCATTAGTGTTTGTTAATTTCTTATTGTGCCTAACTTGCATATTAAACTTTGCCTTACAAGTATATATATATATATATATATATATATATATCTATCGGTCTGTATAGGATTAAGAAAACCTTCTCTCTGCCGGCAGAAAGAATTTATAAGGTCTCTGAATCTGTTGGGGGATATTTTATTTTAACTGTCCCTTGCTAATTTATTTACACGATCCCTTCCCTCATTACAAGTATATATACTTGTTCATTATTTTAGTGTGTTTCCCCCTCTTTTTTGCTCTTCAATATTGTTAATATTCTTTTCGCTAATCCAACGATTGTCTCCTGATGAGATGTTGGCTGAAAGAAACTTTTAAAATTAAAATCAATGGTTTCCTTGTTTTTAAAACTATATATATATATATATATATATATATATATATATATATATATATATATATAGTATACACTAAGTTGGTCTTGATCAGTGTAAAAAAAAATATGGGTTTTGGAATATATCCACTATCAATAACAAGGGACCACTGTATGTGCATATCTAGCATTTACCTGCTTTGCCAAAACAAATAAGCATCTTGTTGTTATCTATGTATGTCTAGTGTATCCCTTGTGTGTGGCTTCATGAATTTATGTAGAGACTGGAATATCCACATGCATACATCAACTATATGCATATGGAGACAAGTTGGTCAAAGTATTGTCATTGTGAAATGTTTTAAAAAAATATGTTTTCCTTCTTTATTAGGAAACATCAAAGTGACTATCACGTTTCACTGTTGAAATAAAACCAACAGATTCATTCCCTTGGGGTAGGGGGCACTTTGTGATTGATTAACATTTGTATTCTCAAGACAGACCTGTTAAATGGAAGTTCCTGAAAAATTCTTGCAATTAAATAACTTGCTGCCAAGTTGTTCACTGATTGTTTGGCATGCAGGGAATGGTTCCAAGGCACTCTGTGTCTTTTTTGGCAAGATGGAATCCAAGGAGGAGAAGAAAACAACCCAAGTTTGACACCAAATATGAAGATGAACAAATGAGGTTGTTTTTTTAATATTTTTTATGTCTTAAAGTTCTGATTCACACTGTTTTTAAGTAAGAGATAAATAGGGTTTCACTAAGAAATATTGGCAAATTTCCAGCAAATTTTTCAGTTCATAGAAAATGCTGAAAAGCCTATTGAGCTCAAAATTTCATCCAGGAAAAAAACAATTTTCTAACCCACTGACACTGATAAAATTTATAAATTTTCTGAGTTTATCCATGGCTGGGTAGCAGTCAAGAACATTTTATTAGGTGCATGCAAAAGTTATAGTTGGTGCATGAAAGTTATATTAGGTGTAAGCAAAAGTTATATTAGGTGCATGCAAAAGTTCTTACCATCCTCCTTCTGAATGAACAGTTCAACATTCATTTTTTTTTATTAAATAAACAATGTTAGAAATTTTAAAACCTACCTATTCTTAAAACAAAAAAATTAAAAAGAAATTGAATTATTTCCTGTTACTGCTGATTACCATGCCACCTAGCAGTATTAAGTGAAGACCACTGGCATTTATGGTGCTAAAATTTTCTGTTTGCATCAACCCTGAATATGTTCACTGTAAACATTTCAAAACAAAAGATTTTAAGGTGAAAAATACTGATCTTATTAAAGCAGTGATTATGCAAGCTTAAAAATCACAACCAACTCTTGTATATGCTTGGGTATATACTTTCATTTATAGTATGATCTTTGTCTTTTTTTGTATAAATTTTAACCCCTCCAGTTAAAAATGACCTATTTATAGTGCAACTGGTCACAAAAAAAATGCATGATTTTTTTAACCTACACTATTTACATTATTCAGACTATTGTCCTCATCTTTGTTGACATATTTATCACAACATTTCAGCCATTGTACACTTATTTCCTTCTTCAGGTAGTTGGAAATGTCGAGCTGAACCATTTTATTTTGCTCACTGGAAAACTGTTCTTATTCTACATGCCATGTCTAATGGATGTCAGTTATCATATTTATCTCCTGTTAATTTTAAAAGTTTACCTTAACCAGACATTGAACTCACACTCTTTGGGCCCTGTCACTGTTGACAAACTAATGCCTTTATCCACTGTGCCAATTATTGAGGATACATGGCACTTTTTTTTAAATAAAAAATTACTTGTGTATAGTGTGACCCTCTATTTTTGCATTAAAAAAAACGGAACATATACAAGTGAATATACAGTACTCACTGGCAGTGTTTGATAGATTATAAAACAAATAAAGCTTAAGAGTTAGGTCCCTTTATTCTTGATGACCTCTGAAGCAACGTAATCAAAGTTGAGGGATATTTGTAAGTGTTTATTATTAAATTAAGGCTATTTTAACAATAGAATCATTAGCCAGTAGAACACTGACCTTTGAATACACTCTAATATGCATTAAAAATATCTCAGAGTGCCTTATAGTTGGTAAAATTCCTGAAATCTTCTGAATCCCTAACTGTATAAGCTCACTAGAAACTATGCATAGCTTAGATTTTGGTATCTGGTTCCTTAAACGCTTCATCTCACTTGTGTATTTTAACAGTAAAAACCTTGAATGTGTCTCTTTATCCTAACAAGCTCTTTCTGATGACCTCTCATGGTAATCACTTGAGAAACAATCCCACTGGGTAGAGGCTCAGTTTGGTTTATTTTCACCTCATTCCCTGCCATTTATGCCTAGCAGTCTTTGCAAGGGCAACATGGCCATTTAGACCTTATTGATTGATAACAGATTGTTGCTAGTTGTGAACTGGCCACATAACAGTTTAGGGTCCCCAAAATGCAGGTTTTGATTTAAAGTATGATTTACACTGCATCATCTATACAAAATTAATTTTCAGATATATGGTCTCATCTTCTATATCCTGTATCTCTTCTGTATGGGTGATCATGACTATCCTTTATAGATCTTAGCAAGGTTTTTTCTTTTCATTATCCTTCCCAGTCCCTGTTCTACCATCCATTTAGACAAGCCTGTTAGGTTGGCTACTCACTGCCTTCTTTTGCCTTTAGTGAAACCTGTGAGTGTTAAATTCTACAAGCTCCCTTTCCTCATTATATATCTAAGAAATTCAGTTGCCTTTTTCTAATTCTAAGTATAAGCATAACTTTTGACCCCATTTTTCTTAAAATTTTGTTATTATTCACATGTTTAGTCTATTGTATTCTTAGGATCGATCTGTAAAACATTTCTTCTGCCTCACCTCTTTTTCACCTGCAAGAAGATTGTCCATCATTCACTACCAGATAGGATTACTACTTTTACACAACATTTCAGCATTTTTTCTTCATTTCTAAATTTTCTTGTTTCTTATTATTTTAACTTTTGGAAGGCATTTTTTGCTTACATTTTCCTTAAAACTTCCTTATTATTCACATGTTCAGTCATATCCTTCTGAAGAACCACATTTCTACTGTCTCAAGTCTCTTTTATCTCTGTGAAGAGATTGTCTAGTGATTCTCATATAGGAGGACTAATATTGTATAACATTTCAGTACACTATTTTTTGTTTCTAACTAAATTTTTGTGTTTCTTATTAATTTGCTTAGCTTTTGGAAAACATTTTGGTTTTCACATTTTCAAGGTTAAAAAAAAACTTTGTAGCAGAACTTATAAGGCCGTCTTTAATCTTGTGATTTCTTTACTGGAAAATGTAAATAATTTGAGCTGTGCAGAATACGTTTATAAGCAATTTAAAATTATTTCAACTTCCAGGTCAGAAAGTAAGTATGCACCCTAAAAATGATGATTAAAAGTAATAAAATTTGCAGTAATTTATGCTTGTCTCTACTTAAGTACTGATTCCTCCAAAATTGAGAAAATTACTTACCTGTGATTAACATTATCAGCCAAAAATCTATGAATTATTCTTCTTAAGGTGTAAAATCACCATTCATGTCAATTAGTAGTCAGAAGGATCAAAGATTTTATGAGTCAAATAAATGTCCCCAATGTATGACAATGGAATTTAGGTAATAATGGCCCAAGTGGAAAAATAGGAAAAAAAAAATCTTATCTGATAGCAGTTCTCATTGTGCTTGGTTGGTCTCATACTGTCCACTGATATGAAGTGGAACAAATACATAGTCTCAATAGCTTCATCTACCACAAGGAAAGTTGATTTTCTGTGTCATGCCAAAAAGTTTTTCTTGTCTGAATCCATCCTTCAAATCTATAAATCAACCATTCATCTTTGCATGGAGTATTGCTGTCATATATAATCTGATGCCCTTGCTGTAAGTCTCAAGAACCTCAACAAAATCCAGAGATGGATATGCAATGTGATAGGCCCTGATCTGACATCTACAATCACTTTCTCACAGATGTGCTGTGGATTCCCTCTGTTTTTTCTATAAGTATTTTCATGGCAACTGTTCTGAGTTGCTTTCTCTGGTTCTCAGACTGCATAAATTTAAGTGAACTACTAGGTTGGAAATCTTGGTTCCACCCTTTCACTGTCAAAATGGTTAAATGTAACTGTCTCTTCTACTCAAACAGCTTCTTCTCTTGCACTTCCCATCTATGGAATTCTCTTCCTCTTACTTGCTTCCCTGATAACTATAATCTTCAAATATTCAAGTGTAATGTCATCTTCTGATACTTTGATCTTGTTCCCCTATCCTTCTCTTTATCCTCTCCCCAAACATGCCTCTTTAATCTTTTTCTCTACCCTCTGTAACCCCTTGAATGCTAGTGGGGTGAAATGCTTAAAAAAAAAAAAAAGTTGATCTTATAATCTGTTTTGTATACATGTATCCTTGGAAGCAAATCTCTTTTCCTTTCTTACTTAATAGATCATTGGAGTGTACTTGACGGTTCCCATGCAACTGAACCAGAAATAGATAAATGGTCAACAACAGTCCTCTAATTAGAAATTTAAAATAAAATAGGTACTGGTGTTTCATTGTAAGCTGTTTAAAGAATCTCTTTTTCACTCCCTGCCATTTTTTCTTATTTTTATGTTTGTGCTATTATTACCTGTGTCATTATTACTGTTCATTATGACAATGTTACCAGTTAGTTACATGACAATTTTTAAACAGGTTTATTAAGTTTTCTTTTGCTAAAAAATCACAGAAAAAAGAATTTGTCCTTATATTATTTTCTAAAAATTGCCCTCCCATGAAAACAGATGTCTCAAACTGTATATGTCAAAAAAAAGAAAGAATAAAACAAATAAAAACAAAAATAAATGAAAAACAATAAAATAGAATTTAAACACAAGATTTAAATACAAATAATATAAAATAAAAATTAAACTGAATTAGAAAAATTATTCTGAAAAAATTTTCATTAAATAAAATCAATATAAAAAAATTCAATTAAATCATTCAATGGGTTTATTGCACATTTTGAAGGTAATAAAAAGGTTGACAATTTTTTACCTCCTACTTTTATTTGTAGCATTTTATATGCAATAATGACTTATTGCATCACATACAAATATTATATTGAAGCATTTATAGTCTTCAGCAGAAATAGTATCAATGGTTCTTTATTTGAAATAACTCATTTTTTCCCTTCACACTGCTTTCTTTCTTTCTTTCTGTATTTTGAAAGCTCAGATATTATATATGTTTCTTTCTTGTTTTTTTATATTTTCCTCTCATGCTGTTTTTTTAGTAAAGTCAAAAGATCATTTTAAAGGTTAACTCAATTGTCACTTACACTTTCATCCCTCAGTTTTAATTCATTCTTTCATTGTCATCCGGTTGCATGATTAAAACTAAGAAAAATCTTTCACATCTCCAATCAAAAAGAACATAAAAGATTTAACAACAAACTCAAAGGTCAAATTGAGGGTTCTAATTAAATAATTGTATAAATTAGATCTGCATATACAAAAAAAAAAAAAACATTTATACACTGGTGCCTTTACAGTCACTGATGAGAAATATGTCAATGCAAATTTTGGGATATAAGATACAGGTGTAAAAAAAGTAGTTTGGCTGAACTAAACAAAATTAAACTATTATTTGTATGCAAAACATTTTATGAGAATTAAAACAGAAGCTTTTAATTATGTATATATATAATATAATGGTAATTTTCTTTACTTTGTTACATCATTAACTGGGGCAAAAGATAACTTGCTAAATTTAACACCTCCAAAACTAAAACTCTTCCCATTAATCATATAAAAGACTCCTCCTGATCTTCCATCAACATGGCTGATGCTAACCCCCAGGAAAATGACTCATTGCACCTTTTTGGGCTAATGTTCTTAGCTGACATGAAGTGGAAAGACTGCATTGAATCCATTGCTAGATCAGCTGCTAAGAAAGTTGGTTCACCATGTCAAGCAAGACAATTTTTTTCTCCAGAATCTATCTTACATATCTATGTCTACCATTCATCCATGCTTAGAATATTGCTGCCACATATGGTCCAGTGCTACTACCATTTACCTTGAGATCCTTGATAAAAAAGAAACAGCAATATTATTGGTCCTGATCTGGCTGCTTGGTTTCAGTCACTTACAAACTGAACTCAAAATAATTTTTAATTCAATCTTTAGCTTGCATTATACATAACCAAGGAACACGCGATATCCTTAGACATGAACAATGGAAAAAGAACAGTCTATGCCATAGATTAAATAAAGGGTTCAGTTTGAAATTCATTGATGACTATCTTGTGATAATAGTAATAAAGATGAGAATATCTCAGTCTGAATCCACCAATATAAATTAAAATATTCAATTTAAAATGAACATGTTAACTTATTTCTCATGAATAACCACCCAACAGATACATCTAACAGATTCTCTTCATGACATGGTTCCTTATCTTTAATCTATCTTAAGATAAAAATTGCATCCAAAGTTTACATTGATTTTCAGATACAAGTCCTACAAATTAACACATATCAGGGGGAAGAAGAGGTGGATTCACATCTTTCCAAAGGGTATTTACGTCTAAGTGAATGTAACAAATCTAACTGGAATTTGATCTTGGCTTTCTGTTTTTTCATTCAGAGTCATTATATATATATATATATATATATATATATATATATATATATATAAAGGTCATCCCATAAGTTCTGTCCAAATTTTGAATAAAGAAAACAAGTGACCAAATATTACATTTAATTACAGATTCAATCAACAATGTATTTTCCCTGATTATCTATGACTTCCTTCCATCTATTAAGAAGCTTACTAATTCCATTACTGTAAAATTCTTTTGGCTTTGATTCGAAGAACTCACAAATATCAGTTTTAACCTCTTCCTGTGTTACAAAAGCTGTTTCTTCCAAATGATTCTGTAAGCTATGAAACAAATGGTAGTCTGAGGTAGCAAGATCGGGAGAATAAAATGGATGAGGAATTTTCTCCCAACCAAGTTCTTCGATCTTTTGTGACGTGATTCTTGCTGTGTGGGGTTTTGCATTGTTCTGATGAAACATCACTTCTTTTCGATTCTCCAGAGCAGGTCTTTTTTTCCTCAAAGCTTGGTTCAAACACTCTAATTGCTGACAGTATATTTGAGCATTAATTGTTGCATTAGGTGGTAAGAATTCAAAGTGGATTATTCCTTGGCAATCCCACCAGATTGAAAAAAGAACCTTTTGCCCATGAAGTTCCCTTCTCAGCTGTGGCCCTTCCCCATTACCAAGCCACTGTCTACGATGCTTAACATTTCGATAAAAGATCCATTTTTCGTCGCCAGTCACAAGTCTATCCAAAAAAGGTGAAACATGTTGGTGAGAATGGAGAGAAGATCAGATGTCAACTTGGGATTTGAGGTTGTTTTCAGACAATTCATGAGGTACCCATTTTCCAAGTTTAGGAACTTTTCCAAGTTGTTGAAGATGACGATAAACAGTTCTATGGTTTGAACTGAGAACCATTGCCAATTCCTCAACTGATAAAGCAGGATTTTCTTCAAGGGCTGCTTTAAGAAGCTTTTCATCAAACTCAACTGGACATCCGGTTTGATCTTCATCTTCAAGGGTGAAATCTCCACCTCTGAATTTTGCAAACCATCTTATACAAGTTCTTGCATTTACACATTCCTCTCCATAAACTGAGTGAATGTTTCTAGCTGCTTTGACTGCTGAGTTTCCTATCTTGAACTCATAAAGCATTATGTGCCTCAAATGATTCTTTGGTACTTTCATGTTAGCAGGGTTTTAATCAAACAAAATTTAATTTTATTGTTCTCTGAAATAAAATTTGATCAGTTTAAATGAATCTAAACATAAAAATAATGTTCAGCTCCATTAGACATTATAAAATACTCTTTAAATTTTGTTCATTTTAACAAAAAGTTAAAATTTGGACAGAACTTATGGGATGACCTGATATATCTCAAAAAATAAAATATTGCCATGGGTTTTTAAAGTATCCACTTTCATCGTTAATATTATTTGCTCTGTTCTTACATTGTGTTCTGTTTGGATTTATGCATACTAATTATCAAACATTATATATATATATATTCATGTATGATGAGAATGAATAGAAGACAATTTCAATGTTTGCAACATTTAATTTAAATTACAGAGTAGAGCAATATAATTTATTTTAGGATATTACACTAAAAACATGTAAAATTGCACCAAAAATATTTAAAATTACTCTGGTATAAATGATTCATTTCACCAGTAATTTACAATCGCCTGATGAGACGCATTGATATGTGTTGAAACACAAATGCAGTTGTGTAGCAATTTTACATGTTTTTAGTATAATATCCTAAAAATAAAAATATATAAAACACTAGTTAATATAATTTGTTTGCATCAGACTCAGAATGACCTCTGCCTTTCTGTTTGCAGACTGCTGCAGAAATATAACCCTGTGTCAAATTTGATCTCATACAGCAAATATCTATTGTTTATCTTATTACCTGTTTTAAAGTTCAGTGGTTCCCTCTTATCATCTCAGCTTCAGTTACTCCTTCATTGACATAACAAAGCTTCTGTTTGCTTTTCTATAAATATTTTCATGGCAATTGTTCTGATGAGCTTTCCAACTTGATACCTTGAACACCTGAATTTAAGCATAATACTAGATTGGCAATTAGGTCTCATTTCACTGTTGAAATAGCTATACATAACTGTATGTTCTGTTGTAATAGTTTCTTTCCTACCCTTATTCAACTCTCTTTTGGAGTCATTGTTCCCCTGTCACTTATGATCTTCAAATATTTAAGTGCACAATCAATTAACATTACCTAACTTTTTGAATGCAGTTCTTTTATTGTCCTTTCTTCTTACTAAGGTTTTCTCATTTTCTTTCACCCTCAGTAACACATTGTGTTTTAGTGACCCAATTGCCTTGCTTGGGGTGAAATGATTTATAAAGAAAAAAGTTAAGTTTCACTTTCTGCAGATTTATTTACCAGCAGGCAAATCCAAAAAAAAAACAATTTCTAAGTTTTAACTAATGGTTCCAAAATCCAACAATCATAATGCTGGCAATTCAGATATTCCCAAGAGAATCTGAAAAAAGTTTCCTTTAAAAGAAAAGGAAAAAGTTCTTGACTTAAGGAAAGGAAAACTAGTATGCAGAAGTACAGTAAGAACAAGTCACTTATCTATAGTATATTGTTATAATTGTTCTTAGTTACTGCCATTAATCTTTTTTGCGCCAAATTTATAAATTAGCTTAACAGTAAGATATAGGGAAAATGACAATGGGGTGTCAAATTGAAAATTTAGCTAACAGCATTGCATTCACTTTTCCCACAAATACTCCAAGAAAGGTAAGAACATATCCCTTCTTCTCCAGTGAGGTGGTAACAGCAGGGCAGACTTGGCTCTCAAACTTTGGTAGGCAACCAATCTAGAACAACAATTTTGAATTCAAAAGTGGTTGAACATGGGGAAAGCAACTGCACTCTATAAAGTTCAACTTGCTAATGAAGGTACAGCAAAAAACACTGTGAAGTGCTGTTTGGTGATATCATGCAATATTTATTTGCAATATTATTGAGAAATAACTACAAAAACAATTTTTTTTTATTCATAAATTTATAAAAATGTCAGAACTATAGAATAAGAAAATTTAAACAAACATGTAACATAACTCTATAAATAAAAAAATTGTTTAAATTGTTTTCACAGTTGTTTCTTTATGACATGGTGCAGCTCAGATTGAGGAATTGGACAGCCGAGTTCGAATTCCTGTTGAATCCATTACATTCACTTACATGCTAATACTCTTGGGAAAGGTATATATCCTCTTCTCCCCCTAGCTATGGGTAAATAACAGGATAGACTGGGTTCTATAGCCTTGGATGGCAACTGGTCTACCGCAGAAAGAAATGGCAACTTACTGCGGGAAAAAATCTGCCTCATCAGTCATGTATCAAAAGATACATGATCACCTCAGCATGTATCATGCATGGCACTTAACTGAAGTAATAAGTTGGTTCACATATTTTTATAATCTTGTAAATAAAAAAAAAGGATTATTGTTAATAACCAATCTAATAAATAAATAGTGACTAATATTTTTGTTGTAAAATCTCAAGAAATGAAAATGTATAAATCCAGTTTCATATGTTTAGGTTTTATTAAGATTCTAAAAATAGCTTTTTAAAACAATAAAAATTACCAAGGGAGTATACAGTAACAGTGGTATCAGAAGAAAGACGTTCTGACATGTTGGTATCTTTTGTGGGTACATTTGTTAAACTTTGCCAATAGATAGATAAGTAGAGAGAGAGAGAGAATATATATGGTAGATAAAAAGGGATAATTATAAAGAGTGACAAGCTACCCACAATAGAGTTGAGGCACTGGAGGATGTAGATTTCAATTGCAGCTGTTAGTGGCCAGATAAAATGGGTATCTTTGATTGAAGAAAAAAAATCATCACTTGTTAAACTTCTTATTCTAATTCTATATTATACCCAAATAAAACAAGAACTCCCATCCACAATGGCAGAAGTCTAGGATGCAGTTTATTAGTTGTAACCACAAAATTCAAATATAGACCATTGGTTGTTCACAGGCATTTAGATTATCTTACACTTTATCCATGGAGCGCACAAAGATAAATGACTTTGCAAGCAATTGCTTGCAAGTCAATGATATCCTGAAATAGTCACTATTCTGAGACACTTGATACATATCAAGTAATAACTGAAGAAAATATGAATTATTTAATATCATGCATTTGGTTATCAGCAAATTTTCAATTAAAGCTTAAACAATTTCATGCTCTTTTCAAACAAACTATTTACAGGCAAGTAAGATGCTAAATTAAATTAAACATATATGCAAATAATATTATGTTGCCACTAGTATGCTTGGATTATGACTAGAAGGTCATCTATAAATGTTTAAAATGGACATCTGTGAGGTATGAATGAATTTCTGTGAGCAGTGGTTCCTGAAATATCTTGTAAACCATGTGTCTTATTTATGAGAAAATATGGTAATTCATCAAATATATTTTCTACTTTTAGCATTTGTATATTTGACAATGACATCTAAAAATAATAAATTATAAAAATTTTGTCGATAATCTTGTGTGACTCAAGCTTCATGGCCTGCAAATAAAAGCAGTGTTGATCAGTACATGAGTAACAGTTTTATTAGCTTGAAATCTATGTAAAATCATAAGGGTTAGAAGCATGAAAAATATTGACCTGTTACTACCAGGAAATGAGAGAAATGTAAAATATGCGGTGATGAAAAATTGTACAATGCCTTCAAAAAATAGGATCACCAACTTCTATGTGTCATGCTCCTTCAGAACATGGCCAATCATGGCTCTCAACAATTTCCTGTCCTTTGTAGCTCTTAGTGAAGTTTATCTTTTTGCTATCTTGTCTAATCCCTGTTCAGCCAACCATTTACACAAGCTGATTATATAAGTTATGTGAGTATCAAATTTTTTAAGTCCTTTTTCCTCATTATGTGCTCTAGAAATTTCAATTCTCTTTTTCTGATATTATGTATGTGTCCATTTTGTTTTCCTTTTCTCTAAAACTTCAACATTTTTCACATGTTTGGTCTATGGTATTCTCAACATCCTTCTGTAGAACCACATTTCTGTTGTCTCAAACTTTTTCTTCAGCTGTGAGGAGATTGTCCAGCATTCACTGCCAAGTAGAAGGACTGATATCGTATAACATTTCAGTATTGTTTTCTTTGTTTCTAATTACATTTTCCCATTTCTTAATACTTTGCTTAGGTTTTTGGAAGGGATCTTTCACTATCTCAATACACCTTTGGATTTCAGTGTCATATTTTCTGTGCACTGTTAAAAATATTCCTCAATATTTAAATTCATGCTATCTCAGATTTGTAATTTCACATCTGTCTTCCATTCATTTTGTTTTCTTACAATAGATATCACCAACTTATTATAAGTTAAATTAGTATATTTTCATAAAATTTTACACTACAGTTTTAACTATAACTAGCAGTAGAGCCCGGCGTTGCCCGGGGATGTAACAGTAAGAGATAGATCAAGTATCCACCATCATAAAGACTGAAAAATAAAATTGACAAAGGTTATTGTTCAAGGTGGATGGACACGCATGTCTTAATTATTTTTTTTTCGACCGAACAATTGGTCAAACCCTAAAAAAAAACATTGTTTTCAATCGTTATGAGTCTACCGATTGAATAGAATTTTATTATAAACAATTGTCTTGTGAATGGAATTTTTAAAGCATTCTGAATGTAAAAATAAAGAAAAAAGTGTGCAAGACAATAAGAAACACTACCTGCCAAAAAAAAAAGTAAAGTTTTGTTGAAATTGGTTGAAAAATGTAGGAAATCTGATCCCATATTGTTGAGATGTTGTGAGTTTCCCGCGTGTCGGTGTATGAATCAAGACAAACACAGTTGTAGAGGAAAATACTGGTATATTCATAAAAGCAATTAACAATAGAGTGATTAGTAGAACGAAGGTTGGTTAGTACGAAACAATATCCAAAGTCTATAGTCCAACGGTATGTACCTGGTAAGCTTATCTGGACTGCTAACGCTGACTCTCTCTCTGATGCTCTGTCACTCTCTCTCCAGAGCTGACTTATATAAGAGGGACCAGTCCATTACTAGTTAGAAGGTGGGTTCATTTAACACATATATAAATGAAACACACACACAAACAAAAAATATTTTATAATAAGTATAACTCGATATGAGTTGTCCCCTTTCCTTCTTTATGATGCCTCTTAATCGTGTTTTCAAATTGATTTTGTGCAAAAACAATTGTGTTTTTCAATTTTGGCACTGTCAGAACCACCGCAAGGTAATTTTACGTAGTCCTGTGAAGTTTTATTTGAAATTGGTTAAAAAATAGGAAATCCAATCCAATATATAAACATACAGACACACCCACACACACCCACACACACACAAACACACACACACAACCTGGGTTTTATAATAAGTATGATTATAAGCCCTCTCCCAGAAATTGTATCTACAGTTCATTCAGCATAGTTGCTGGATAAACCAGAGCTTGGATCTGAGGTGCTGAAGAAACAAATGTGCTTGAGAAGATGTCTAGCAGATGGCCATCTTGGAAAATGAGCTAATCTATACAGTAGGTAATGGTAATATTGTAGCAATATGAATTAAAGTTAAGAAAATTGGAAATGGAACACTTACTTTCATCCAATGGCTATCAGTAATTAGAGATGACTTCAAAGTACAAGAGGTGCAGACTAAGAGGGAGTGACGGAAGTAAGGTTAATTGTTTTTTTGGGATGAAGATGACAGGACAAAGAGCCTCTTATCTAAAAAGCTGACCATACCATGCAAAGGCAGAAGAGAAGGACTAACTCGGGCCTCGCAGAAACATGGGCAGTTGTTGATTGTGCACCTCCCCATTCACTTATAACAGTAAAGTCTAATAATAAAATCTGGTTTACTGCTGGAAAATTGTTTTGTTTGTCACTCAGTCTGGCCAAAGTGTAACTTTTAAGCTACAAATTTTTGCCTGAAAGAAACTGCACCCTGTTAATGAACCTGGTATCTGGCCCAAGCTGCAAAGCAACAATATTAGCTATTTCTTTACTAGGAAACATTCAGGATTCATTGTCTGAGCAGCCAGTACTACATTAAGTTGAAATTAATAAAATCTTTCTCTTAAAACAATTTTTTAGGAAAATAGGTTTCTAAAGTCTAGTAACTGCTATTGCACTTTCCAGTATTGATGGAAGTTTCTTTCTTAACCTTTTATTTAAAGTAGTATGGAATATCAACATCTGGATTATGTCATTATTTTCTCTTTGAGTTCCACATGATATCCATTTTAGTTGTTGCTGCTGTTGGAAGTTCTCAAGTGATGTTGTTTCTTTTATTTGGTACAGTTCTCTGTAATTCTGTAGCACCAGTCCACAAGGTTCAAAGAAGGATAGTCTCTGCCAAGAACCATGGGTTTCACTTGCTTAAATCCATTTTTAACCATTGAAGAAAGCAGTTATATACAACTGAGAGTTTATTTATTTTTGAACTGGTTTGATGCTCTATGAAAGTCTCAATCTGACAAGGCAATTAAGAAAATGACTCAAATTTTCAGGTTATTGTTTTGGTTTTGTAGTAATTTGCATTATAGGGCAAAATTTCTTATGATAATACTAAGTTGAAAGCAACCAATTATCACTGATATTAATTGTGATACAGTACTGGAGTTTTAATACAGAAAAACAGGAGGATTTATAGGTTGCAATTTACTTCAGAATACTTTATATTTAAAGAACCTTTTCTTACAAAGCATACAACCAACATTAATTGTCAGCCATTGATAATACCATTTTCTTGATGTTGAATTCATTAGATAAGGTTAGACTGGTTTATTTAATAACATATGAAGTTTGTTGGGTTACTTAATGTTAAATATAAGTCACATTGAATTAAAAGATAAATAGACATAGGTCATGATTGCATCTGAGCCCATAGGCAAAGACTATATTCATACCCATATAGACATAGAGTGTATTTATACATCAAAAGGTAAACATTTGGCTGGTTCACATTTGATTCAAATGGTCAAAATTGGTTGAGAAAATGACACTTTTTTTTGTGGAGTGGCAGGGTAAACCCTCTCTGCAATTGATGTAGTTAGTATATTCAAAGCCTCACCAACAGAAAACAACTAATCAAATCCTTTAAGGATCACAGACTTAATATCACTACTATCATCAATGCCAAAGTGATCAACTTTCTAGACACTACTTTTGATTTATCTAGGAACATGCACATGCCTTATAATAAGGAACTTTATAAACATATATACATTAGTAAAGAATTTAGCCACCCTTCAGGTATCCTTAATAACCTGCATAAATCTCAGCAACAGACTTTTTACTAACTCCAGTAATAAATACATCTTTGACAAATTCAAAACCAAATATATTGATGCCCTAAATAAACACTAGCACGAATACCAATAGTAAAAGTAGGAATAGAAAACGCAACATAATTTGGTTCAACCCACCTCTTAACAGTAATGTCAGGACCAACATTGGTAGAATCTTTCTTAAACTAGTACACAAACACTTATCCATAACCCTTTTCTCAAAAAAAAACTTCAACAAGAACAATATTAAGGTTAATTACAGCTGCACAAGAAACATTGACCAATATATAGCCCAGCATAATAGTGCAACCCTAAACAAATACTTAAGCAACACTAAAAACAACAGTAGCTATGATGATCAAAAATGTAATTGTCGTAAAGGGACCATCTGTCCTATGAATAGCAAATGTATGTATAAAGGAGATATCTATGAGACCAGCATCAGTAAATAATGACCAAATTAAATTTTATTTTGGGTCAACTGCAAATAATTGAAAAAAACAGTTTTATCATCACAAAATGATTTTAACAACAAAAAATACACAAATACTTCCACACTCTCAAAGTTTTACTGGGGTATCAAAACAGATAGCTACACACCTGCAGTAAATTGGGAATTTGTCACTAAAATCAATCCATTTTCCAGGCTGGGGAGACCGATGCAATCTGTGTTTACTAGAAAAAAAATTCATCTTAAAAAAAATATTAACAATTTTATTCTACTTAATAAGTACAATGAGCTTATGTCTAGTTGTATGCATAGAAAGATGTTTCTCTTAAAATATTGTAATCCTGGATAATTTACTTCTCAACTAAATGTAATTTTCTGTTCACCTTCATTTTTGGGCATATGCCAATTAACTCCCTTTAACTATTCAAATGTCACATACTGAGCTGCATCCCCTTTTCAAATTTCAAACTTGCTTCAATTCCCTTTTTTTCCCCCTAATGACTCATGCCTGCACCCCATTTTCTGTACTCAAACCCCAGTATTGCTTTTGTACTATTTTAATTTTGAGCTACGAATCAGCATCCTTCCCATGAACATCTGTATATTTTTTTAAATAAACTATATCTAATGCTCAACAAGTTGGGTAACCAATGAAACTTAAGTTGCACACCAAACATATATATATATATATATATATATGTATATATATATATATATATATATATGTAAAAAAAATTGTGCAAATATAGAAAAATAAGAAAGAACCGTTAGGTTAATAATCCAAAGTTCTTTAGTATTTTTGTTTTTATTTTTAAAAAACAGTGCTCAATACATAAGTAGAGCCTAAATTATAATTATTTTTAAAAATATGATTCCATTGCTCCATAAGAGTTCTCATGTTTCAAAAACAAAAGCTAAAAATCCAGCTCTGTTTCATCCTCAAGCGAATTTTGGAATAACTAATCTTGAAATTTACAGAGCTTTATAAGCATATATACTCGTAATATTAATTACAAGGAAACCGTGAAACCAATTATTGTAATAAGGGGTGTAAGGGTGAACATATTGTATCAACATATTAGTTACTTTCGGAAAGAGGTTAAGTCAAGGTAGGGTAGGGGTGTCTTTTTTCAAGTGAATGATGACATCAGTTTAATGCATATTGTCTGGTTTGTTTCAATGTTACACCATTAAATTCATATAGGTCTATTATTTGAATAACATTTGCCTTAATTCTTGATGACTGACAATTGCCTTTTATCTTATTTTCAATACATTTTACAGTAAAATTATTAACAATACAATTACATATAATATATATAATATTCAGTAATGGCATCAATTCCTGGCAATCCATTTTTTCCTGATTTTCAATGCACAACTTTTAAGTAAAAATAAATTCCAAAACTTAGTGTTTAATCATCAAAGTTATTCCTTACTGATACAAATATTTATTTTGAAAGAGTGAGAGAGATAAAGAGCACTTGAGTAAAGCTAAAGTAATTGGACAATATTAAAGAAAGTCAAAACCTAATATTCTGGGATTCTAATACACTCAGTGTTAAAATACAACCATAATTATTGTTATTACACACTTTTGTTGAATTTTTGAGGTGAAAATTCATTATTATTATTATATGTTTGCTATTCAGACCATCATACTAATTGTGATACTTAATGTTTCAGCTGTTGTTCTCTCTAGTTGTCTGTAAAAGCTTATCTTTATACAATCCATGGTTGGTTGGTTGGTTGGTTGGTTGTTTTTGTTTAGTAGCATATCAAACTATGTGTTATTTAATGTCAAAATTGAAATAATTTGTATGCAATTTTTAAAATATTTTTATTTTTTGAGGTAATAAACGTTTAGTGAAACAAATCTTACTAATTAACCCATAGCTAGGGGGAGAAGAGGTGGATTCACACCTTTCTCAAAGATATTTGTACATAAGTGAATATAATGAACCCAACTAGTATTGGAACTCAGCTTTCTGATTAACAATTCCATGACATTATCCATTATGCCACCCCAAAATACAAGCTTACAGCACCTGGTATTCCCTGTTTATCCATGTAGGTACTGACCAGCCTTGACATTGCTTAACTTTGGTGAATGTCCAGGAACTGGTGTTTCAATGTAATATGGTTGTAAGCTTCAATTCATGGGAGTAGACATATAACTATTCTCTTGTTACTATCACTATTTTCATAGCAAATGCTTTGATGAGATATTCCTTAGTTCCACCAGTTCAGACCTTCATAGCTAGGAGCCACCATGCCATGCATAGAGGTTGAATCATCCTTGTTCCCTTTGTATCCTACTGCTAAGAAGGGAGGCATGGTGGAGTATGAAATAGAGGCTCAGATTGAGGAATCAGCAGAGTTCAAATTCCAGTTGGATCCATTACATTCGCTTACATGCTAATACCATTGGGAAAGGTATGAATTCTCTTTTTCATCCAGCTATGGGTAAATAGCAGGGCAGACTGGGCTCTATAGCCTTGAGTGGCAACCTGTCTCGGAGAAAGTAACTCTGAATTAAAAAATGTATGTAGCCCTGGCATAGTTCATACTATTCAACTAAAGAAAGGATCATTTGTATTAGTTTGATTATCCCACTGCAGTCAGCATGGATGGGTGGATAAAAGAAGGGAGTTCAATTTGAACAGATTCTTTCCAAAAACCACTACATTATGGAACAAACTTCTGAGAGGGTGTTTCCTTGATCAATACAATCAAACTCTTCATGTCTTAGATCAACCATTTTCTACTATCAGTGAGTTTATCCATTAACTCTTGACTGGCTCTTGGGCCTTTTATTGAAGGTCAACAGTGTAACAAAAAAGAAACAAAAAAACTCCTGTATTTCAATGAAAGTTTTGCTATATTTGTTTAATAAAAAAAAATCCCACCCATAACATTGTGGGCTATATAAACATTTATGTTTAAAACATATGATCATTACTGAACAATTGTCTAGAGAGGTGATAATAATTCTACTCACTTCTAATAAGAAATGTTAAGGCACTTGATCATGTTTAACAAAGAGAATTTCTTGTGACATGTTGGTGTGGGAGTTAATTTCATTACCTCTGCATTTACTGTTATTTCTTTTACATGCTTGTCTATACAACAACAGCACAGATCACATTCACATGAAAACAAAGTGAATACTAATCATAATAACAATAGGTTTCATGATTAGTTGCACATGGTACTTTCATGATGAGAGAACACTTGCTTGAGTAAAAATTTTAAAGTTCACGTCTATGTCATGTTAGTAGATTTGACTTGCATGTCTGCATCTGAATTAATACATTTATTTAAATAATGTTATATGCATGTAGTCGTCAACTATCCATCTGAAGACAATAGGTTGGGCTCATGTTTATCTCTCAAATTCTATTTCTCTGCCTTCTTTGCCTTTTCTTTTCATAATGCAAATCTGAATAAGTGAAGATTGAGGCTCTGAATAGCCCAAGTATCAGAATTCTCATCTCAGTCGTGCTTACATGAAACGAATCGTGCCGAACACTAAATTTGCATCAGTCAGATGGCACGAGCTGTCAGAAGAGTGATGAAGAATGAAATTCTGTTAAGTCTTTCTGTCCAGAATGGGTTCCAAATCATAGGTAGACTTTATTCTGATAGAGAGGAAGAGTTTATTTATGTAAGCTATGAAATGGTCATGTTATATGGATCATATTGAATTCGGCATCTATTTGCTTATATAATGTAAAAATGATCTTACGAATCAGATATGAAAGTCAGGAATGTATAAGTCACATAAGTAAACAAGAAATAGACAATTATAATAGTAATTCTAAGTTCCCATGATTTTTGTCAATCAAAGATGCCAATTCTTTCTGTATTCAGGGCTGGAGATATTTTTTTTCTCTTTCAAGGCATTCTCTTTCTGTCCATTTAATAACAAAGTTAAAAGTTTTTATTCATTTTTCCTAACAATTGTTTGTAATTTAAGCAGACTGACTAATGCTGAGGACAAAACATCTGAGCAAGAAATAAATTTTAAAGAAAATGGGGACAAAAACACTTGTATTTATTATTAGAAAGCGACAGTAGAAATTTTTTAGACTGATAACAAGAAAAGAGTGCTTGGTAAATTTGACACTCACAGGACATATTGAAGAAAATAGAGGCAGAGGGAAATATTGAAGAACCTATCTAATGAGCTAATGTAAATAAATGGCTGAACAGGGACTGGGAGCTGTAGTCAGGAGAAATAGGATAGGAAGTTGTGGAGTGCCATGTTGCCCATATTCTGACAGTGCACAATACATAAAAGAAGACTGCATCTAACATTAGTTTTACACAAACTAAAATATATAATAATAATTGTTGAATAATTTTCAGGAATAAGATTTAATCCAATAGCAAATCTCTATTACATTTATTTTTACTTTGTTTTAAAAGTTTTTCATGTCATAATTTAGTGATAAAACAACTTATAGTTACTTATATGGACTATAAATTCCCAATTACATTTCTTTGGCATAAATTTTTCTTTTAACTTGAATTTTTACAAAAGCAATAAGAAAAATATTCTAAAAACTGCTTCAGAATTAAAGAATTTTAGGAAAAGACAAATCTATTTTTTTAAATAAAAAAAACTAAAAAAAAAAAAAAAAGCTAAAAAGTAGATCTTTATCAGTGATTTCACCAATAGTATAAAGTTCCTCAAATCAAATGCTGCAGCATGTTAATTTCTGATTGAAATAATTGTCAGGCTAATAACTTATTGATTCAACTTTATATTTCTGAATTAACAAAACTCATTCCAATAATGATTCATTTTGATAATGAAATTTTTCCACAAATTATTATTTAGTCATTAAAAGAAACTTATCGTCCTCAAGACATTACATAAAAATATGTTTTTTTTTTGTCATGTTACCAAGAAACCATGATGAAAGATGGTTTTTAGACTGATGATGGTACATTGGTGCCAAAAGAGACTTTGGTTGAGTAAACTCCATGTTTCTTCAGTTGTGATAAATAACTTTTTATAGTTTACCATTCCTGTTTTGTTTCTTTTCTGACATCCCTTTATTCAAATTCATTAGGTAATGGCTCACTGTTTTTCCTCCTACTTTTCTTGTTCTCAGAATGTGCTGTGAGTTAAGTTCTCTAGGCCATCTTTCCTCTTTGTGTGTCACAGAAATGCAATTATTGTTGTCAAAACACACTTTGGTTGAGTAAATGTATACAAGTTATATTCCTTTTGAAATTTGCAAACTTGGAGATTATAGATCAGAAGGAAATGAGGGAAATAAACCATATTTAAACTTTACGAACAAATTTTGTCTGATTCTGAAAGTACAGAATGAAAACCAAAAAGATAGCAGATTTGTCAAATTAAAAGTAAGGTGAAGAGATGCTGTTTTGTTTTAGTGAGAAGTAACAATGTTCTCATGTCTTTAATGTCTCTTTTAGGAAAATAGAAATCCTTGTCAATTCTGAATCTTTTTTTTACTTGTACCCCCTTACTTCTTTTAACAATGATCTGTATTCTTATTGTTATTGCAGTATATTGTTAAGCTCAAACATTTATCAATTCAATAGGGGAATTTCTACAGGTATATTTTAACAACTCACAATGAACTTATTTATTTATTAAATATTGCAATACATCAGAAAATTCAAAAAGGTAAACTGAACATTTTTACAGGTTCTACTCATAACATTAATGATATAGTAGATTTAGTCTTTAGCAGTGTACCTGAAATAAGCTTTGAAGTAAAGGTTTGTAAATATGAAAATACATTTATCACCTCCTAATATTTATGCCTTAATCAAGACTTTGGCTAGAATCATCCAATGACATGTTTCAACTCTTCTCTATCACTTGGGTATTATTTATTTTTCTTGCAACATTAATTTCTGAAAATGAACATTCATTTCTTCTTCTTTTTCTTCTATGTGCTGTATCCCTTCAAAATGTGGGCAATCATAGCTTAACCACAATTTCCTGTCCTTAGTAAAGTTCGTCTTTTTGCTATCTTTCTCCTAATCCCTGTTTTGCTAACCATTTACACAAGCACTACGGCACATAAACCTAGAAATAATTAACAAATATTTTCTGGTCTTTTTCACTCACAAACATTCTTGACAATTTTAAATTACAAACATTTGCAGTTGTTTTTCTTTTCTATGTTCACATAAATATTTTTTTTTCTAACTTTTATTTAATATTTTGTCAGTATTATTATCTTTTGTATTTTATTTATTTTACAACTGATGCTTGAACCATAAATTTCCTTTTATAGTTCTTGTGAAGCAGTATGAGTTGGAAATAAAGAATAAGACTTTAGTAAGGTTTAAGCGTATATTACTTTTATTTTGGAAACTTTCCTGTTCAGAGCAGCTGCTTTACTGATTAGACCATCAAGATTACAAAAGTCTAGGAATTGGCAGTTTTCAAGAGGAAAAGGGAGATGAGTTCATATCTTTATAGGGTTTTATTCTTTAATTTATACTGTTTACTAAAGAATGTTAGTCCCAAATCTGTAATAATAATAAAACAGAAATATGAATAAAATAGTTGCCAAAATGTAATAACAATTTACAAACTAACAGCTAACACATTCAAATAATATGACAACATATTAGAAATTTCACTTAATTTTGCAAATTAGTGATTCTTAATGTTCAATAAAAAAAAATCGCTATGTACTGTTTGTAAGCCAGTCCCTTTTATTCAATTTTCTATAATGCTATTTTGAATTCCTTTAAATATTTTTCTAAAATAAAATGATAATAAACTTATCAGTAGCTTTATTTGTAAATTAAAACTGACATTTAAAATATTAAAAGTCAAAATGTACCATTTGTATCATTATTGAAATTTTACACATTATACAAGTGTTAGATTAAAGCAGCCATCTTAAAAAATTTAAGGAAAATATCTTAGTACATAAGTACCCATTCAAAATCAAATCTCAAAAGTAAGATGATTGAAACATGGTGAAAAGTAATGCACTATTTGTCACCAACAAATGTCAGATTTTCAAAATATGTGCAGTGTAAAATTTAGAAAAGAAAAAAGAAAGTTAAACAAAAACCCCCAAACTAATTTTTTCTTTCCTCCTTTCTATTCTAAGTAAAACACAACCATCAAGAAAACAAATCCAACATCAGCTTCTAAAAAATTATCAAATACATTTTTGTTTTTGTTTTTTTAACAGATTTTATAGATGCAATGCTTTTTCACCTCCAATACTGAAAACTTACAAAGCTGCAAATGTCTTCATTGTTCCATATTGATTTTTCTCAGAAACCACTCATTATCAATAATGCCCAAAAGATGACTGTCACATTTTTTTTCTCTTGGGCTTCTTTTCTCTTTATTCTGAATAAGTTCCACTGTGATAGCTCAGTAGTTAAATGTCTAAACAATAGGTCAATAAAAATATGGTTCAATGCATAAAATCATCAAATTTCTCCAGAAGGAAATGAAGCTATCTTAGTAGAAATATTCTAAATGCTGACAATAGTTAAGACACTGTTAAACAAAACTAAATAGATTATACATAACTGTTTGAATGGGCCTGCTATAAGTAGCAGTTACAATGGATTTGACATTACATCAAATACAATTAATAGTTAATAATGAACAAACCATTAGAGTAATGAAAATGCATGACATAATCGTTTACTCTTGGATGATTGCATTGGATTTATTCAGTAATTTTATTAAAAATGAGATTGTACTGGCCATTTTGATGGGGAAAAACAGTAAGTTGCACAGATGAAATTGGAGATCAGGTTCCAAAAGTTGATACTGAATCATGACTGTCATCTCATAAAAATACTTGGGTGGTGAAGCACAAAACTTATTACATGGTCTTTTATAATATTCTAGATATTGGGTGAAAGACAGATTTCTGAACACATCAACTCTGGGCCTCACCACCTTGTTCTGTGAACAGAACTGCAATATTTGTGTTTTAACAACTTAGCTAAAAGTCCATTATCTCAATTACTAGAGAAAATTATCCATAAATGTTATACCAATCAGAGCAAGAAATCTTCTTACAAACTCAAGAAAAGAATTATTTGTTTACACTTGAGTTCCAAATAGATGGGGTGGTTGAAATAATAAGGGTAACAAAAATTGCTGAATAGTGAATAAAAGCTGTGAATGAATTAATTGCGGTGGGTGAAAAATTCATTCATTTTCAGTATATATTAAGGTATGGAAGGAAATTCTTGATATTTGATTAAAAAAGTGGTTGGAATAATGATGTCCTGTGGATTTTTCTCTGAAAAGAATCATTATAATGACTTGTTTATGTGAAACTCAAAAGACAGAAATCTGCTATTTATGTTATCAATAAACAATACATACTGCAATGACTTATATCTGAAAGATCAGGATTAATATATTTTAAATTTTACATTTTCATAGCCTCGAGTTCAAATATTAATTTCTGTAAAAGGTATTCAAGGGTATTTATAACTTGAAAAAAAAAAAATGAACATTTGACTAATTCTACAAAATAAAATGATCATTTTGATTAAAAACATTACCCTGTTAAATTTTAAAATTCTTTAATTTATTAATTCTTACTATGTTTTTCATTATTTTTTTTCTTACCTGTGGCAGCAGCATCATTCATTAGTTACTGTATCTGCTTGTGGCAAATTGAAAACTAAACTGATTTAATATCTGTTTATATTTCTGAGATGAGGTATTATGATTACTTGTATTATTTACATTATTCAGACTGTTATCCTCATCTTCATTGTCATGTTTTTGGCTGTTGTATGCGACAGCCTTCTTCAGGTGATTGGAACTTCAAACCGAAGCCTTTATTTCATCCACCGGGGTAAATTGTTCTAGTTCCATGTGCCATGCCTCTTCCAGATGTCTCAGGTATTTTCCTTTAAAAAAATATTGGAGGGCTGAGTTAAAGTGATTTATTTCCCACCATTTATTATGCTCTTGAGCAAGTTTATTTCATATCTGCCATTTATTAATTGGTGACCACAGAGTTATGTTATCTATCCATCTCTGTTTTGGTTTTCCTCTACCTTTTTTTCCAGGTACCATACTTTCAAAGATGTTGCTATTGATTTACTAAAAAGAGTAGTTACAAATTAATAACATTTCTAAGAGTGGTTGTTTCTGATTTGTTCTATCATCTTGTTATCTGCAATAACGCACATCATATGGTTTTGGAATGTTCAAGCTGAAAGTATTTGAGATCATGCTGCACAATCTAAACCATATAAAACAACTGGAAGAATTAAAATATATTTGAGTGTGAATTGGCTCTCTTGTTGATTTCAGCATGGCTTTGTTTTCAAAAAGCAGCTCATTCAAGGCTTATTTGGTATTCTTGCAAGATAGGTTGGGATCAAAATATTGAAAATCAATCACTTGATCAATTTTGATCAGTTCTGTTTATTTGGATGTTAAGTTGTGGCTGTTGTCATTGAAGCAATCTTCTTAAAAAATAAAATGGTTTGAAATTCTGGGAAGCTTTGGAACAGTTACAGAATGAGACAAAGAGGAAATATAAATGGTTCCACCTCTAAATGGAGTTTTATTTTAAAAAAGGAGTAGGTGAACAGTTTCTTTGATTTATAATGTAACAACCACTGCTTCTGGTAATTCTAGAATTTCTGGAATAAAAATTACCAAAAAAGTCACTGACCCTAGAAAAAATATGACTAACAAATGGAAAAAAGAAATTGGTCATTTAGTTAAGTGCATTTCAGAATGAAAATATAATAATAATAATAATGGAAATGAAAACTTCCACAGAAATGATCTGAATCTTTAGTCAAGGCGGGAATGCAATTTAACACTGGAAAATGTGCAATGCTTGGAAGAAACAAGAAAAAAAAGAGAAACAAGAGAAGGGATTAAATTACTCAACCAGGAAATAATCGGAACATGCAACAGGAAAGAAAGCTATGAGTACCTGGATATTTTGGAAGCAGATATCATCAAACAGAAGGAAATGACGAAAAAATTAAGTAAAGAATATCTCAGAAAAAAACAAGAAAATATTGGAAACCAAACATTGCAACAGAAACTTAATTAAAGGAATAAATATCTTGGCAGGAGTGTCAACACAAGCTGCTGAGAACTGTTTACATGCAGCACGACAACGGATACACGTGCCTCAAGCCAGACTACCATTTTCACCATAATACTGTCACACACATCTCCATTGGTGTCAAGAGGGTTACCTGAGGGACAGAATGCCACTCTGTAGTATTCAGTAATTAGAACAGGTTCTCTCTTCATGCAATTTATTGTTGTTTATGTATGTAGCATACACCTAGGGAGTGTATTCAATCAAAACTCACAGGCCCAACATCCAGCATCATGGTGCAGAAAGTCATGATCACCTTTGGTATTTGTGGAGGGAACAGAGCCATGTACATCACGAATATCGTACAACCCATTCTGCTGTCATTTTTGCAGCAGGAAAGCAATGTGCTTTTGTCAGCTGGATAATGCCAGCCCACATGATACCCATGTTAATCCACATGCTCTGCATAATCTATGGCAATTTCCCTGGGTGACCTGTGCCCCAGAGAACAACAATTGTTGTATTGTGTCAACAGTTGCACAATCTAAAGTCATGGAATAATGTACTGAATGATTGTATTCTCAATTAATATGATCAAATACATGGCTAGGGAGAATATACTGTTCAGCTTTTATATATATATGTATATATAATTTTATATTTATATAGATTTTTAGAGATTTAGAGGTTCTTGATAAAATACAAAGAAGAATCTGCAATTTTATTGGTCCTGACCTAGCATCTAGGCTTCCCACTGCTGTAACATAGTTTTCCTGTCCCTTTTCTATAAATACTTTCATAGTAATTGTTCTTATGAACTTTCCTCAATGGCACCTAAACTTTATAAATATAAGCGCAGTACTAGATTAGCAGCAAATTTCATTATTTTACAGTTGAAATGGTGAGATGTAACTTTGAATTCTATGCTGACATATTCCTCTCTTGCACTGCTCACTTGTGGAACTCACAGCATCTTGCTTTCCAGTCAACTTTGATTTTCAAAAATTTAAATGCAATGTCACTTGTTACCTTCTGTCTTCTCTCCTTAATAGTATATTTTTCTCATATTCTTTAACACTCAGTAACCCCTTGCATCTTAGTGGCTTTACTGCCTTGCTTGGTATGGTTGATACACTCCTTATTTTGGAACCTATACATTGATTGATCTCTATCTGTGATCATTTACTGCAATCCAGCTATTTTACCTGCATGATTAATCTTGAGTAAATTTAAACACATATTCAAGGTTTTATAATTTGATTTTCTGGGAATGTATACATTTTAACTATCTATTACAGTTTATTTTATAAGGTGAGAAATTATTATTATGCACTGATTTATATGAAATTGTATTATTATAGCAACAGTGGTTTTTGATTCATTCATTCATTTTTTTATAGCTTATCAACCCTTTCCAGGCTATTTAAAACCAGAAAATATTTTGAGATCGTAAGAATTTTCTTTTTTTGAGATAATATTTTAGTGATACAAATCTTACTAATTAACCCATAGCTGTAGGGAGAAAAGGTGGATTCATACCTTTCCCAAGGGAATTTGCATATAAGTGAATATAATGAATTCAACTGAAATTGAAACTCATTTTTCTGATTAACAATTACAAGCAATTATCCATTATACCACTTGCACATCCAAGCTTACAGCATGTGGTATTCCCAAGCAGTCACCCATGTATGTACTGACCAGGCTCAACAAAGTTTAATTTTGGTGATCGTATGGGAAATGGTATTCCAACACTATATTGCTGTAAGCCCAACAGTGCTTTAGCCACCACCACATGTATTGATCATCATTACCATCCTATCAGCCCTCTTAGTCTTATCAGCCAACTTTTTGAATCAATCATCAACAAGAACGTTGTCAATGAGTAACAAACAGTATGAATTTTGCTACTCTAGGTCCACTGCTTATGTTTTAACTGTTATTATGTATAGTATCACTGAAGTACCTGATAAAAAATAAATTCATCAGAAGTAATTGCTTTAAATATCTCAAAGGCTTTTGACGAAGTGTGGCATAGATGGTTACTGTACAAACTCTCCAAGTATGGCATTTCGAGAAGACTCTTTTCAATTATTCTTCCAATTAAGTAGAAGTTTGTCATAAGCCCTTAAGATCAATGCAGGCATCCTCCAAGGCTCTCTCCTCAGTTCTACACTCTTTCAACCTTATATTTCTGCCTAAGAATAATTCTCAGATCATTAGTAAATATATCTGCAGAGAATATCACATTTTATTGGTGTACTCCAAAAATCTAAATAATCAGAGCCTGGCAGCTGATCTCTCCTTTGACCCAGTGCTTTGAGGATGAACTAGTTTGTATTATCAATACCTTCAAAACCAAACTAGGAACATTTTACCATCACCAAACAGACCTCAAGTTTTCTCTGCTCATTATGAACGACTATACACACAATATGTCTCTTTACAATGGACATCTACTGGGACTCAAGTTCACTCCAGATTTCAAGTGGAACTGATACATATGATCCATGATGCTGAAAAAATGGTCAGTTTCTGGTACCACTCCAGAAAGTTTCTGACTCCTACCATTGTCTATATTTACAAGAGTCAGATCAGACCAAAGAAGGGAGTATTTTTTTTAATCATTTCACCCCAAGCAAGACAGAAATAACACTATTATGCAGGGGGTTACAGGGAGTGAAAGTGAAAGAAAAGACTGATTATAGGGAGGATTGAAAAAAGACAAAAGATGAATGGGATTCAAGTAGATGGTGATTGACATTGCATTTAAGTTTTTGAAGATTGTAGTTATTAAGGAAGCAAGCAAATGTAAGGGCATGAAGTGTGAGAAAAGAAACTGATGGAGTAGAAATAGCAGTTGCATTTAGCTATTTCAACAGTAAATGGGTGGGACCTCAATGCCAATCTAGTAGCATTCTTAAATTCATGTAGTAGGAGCACCAGGGGAAAAAGCTTGTCATAGCAGTTGCCATGAAAATATTTCTATTTCTGCCATATCTGGGCTAGAACTTCACTTTCCAGGCTAGAAAGAGTTTAAAAGCCTGGTGGGTAATGAATTAATTTCTGCCATACAACCCCTTTTCCACAGACAAACCATTGCCAGCCTTGTACTACTCTATTGCCACTTGTATGGCAAATGTTCAGATGAGCCTTAGTTTCACTAGTTCAGACTAGTTTTTCCAACATACATAACATAATAAGCACTTCATACTTCTTCATTTTATGCCCTTACAGCATCATCATTCAGTAACTGTCTACCTTAAGTGGCTATTGGGCCTTGTTTTAGGTGAACAATACAATAAAAAATCATAAGTGAGCCTTTGATAAGAAATCTTTTTTTTTTAAAAAAAAATGAGTATCACCCCCATGCAAGGCTGTAAAGCCACTAAGACACAATGGGTTACAGGGTGGGGAAGAATGAAGAACAGAAACATTAATAATGAGTGGGATGAGAAAAAAGTAATCAGGAGGCCAATTGATAGAGATTGACATTGCATTTAAATTTTTGCAGATTAAAGTTGACTGGCAAGCATAGAGCCAGAAAGGAGTTCCACAAGTGAGAAGTGTGAGAAAAGAAACTGCTAGCATAGAATTTACAGTTACATCTAGCTAACTCAACTGTTGATTGATGAGATCTCAACACCAGTCTAGTACTGCACTTAAATTCAAAAAGTTTAGGTACCATAGCAAAGAGCTCATCCGAACAATTACTATAAAAGTATTTATAGAAAAGGCAGAGAGAGGCGACCTTAGGGCGGTTGGAAAGTGACTGGTGCTGAGCTGCCAGATCAGCACCAATAGTACTGCTGATTCTTCTTTGGATTTTATCAAGAAGCTTCAGGTAAACAGCAGGGGCACCAGACCATATGTGGCAGCAATATTCTAAGCATGGGAGAATGGTAGATTTATAGATATGTAAAGAAATGGAAAAAGGCCCTCAAATTCCACTACCAGATTGTTTTAGGAAACAATAGGAATGTTGATTAGGTGTAGAGATTTTCCAAGCATTGCTTAGATGTGGCACAAGGCTGAAAGTATGAGGCATCCAGTGAGAATCGAACTCACTTTTCAGTAGTAACTGATCTAGCAAGACAAGCTTACTAACCATTACACCATGCCGAGGTGCCCTTGTTGATTAAGTGTATACTGTTACTGCTTTTTGGAAAAATTCAATTTCATATTTCCTCAGTGTATTATGACAAATATATCAGTTATAATGATGATGGTGAAATGAAAATATCATTTTTATATTTTCTGCCAACAGTTTTTTCTTTATTTTCTCATATTCCTTAATGCAAAAACAATTTCTAAGAAAGATGAATGATTAATAAAAACAAAATATAAAAGATTACAAACATAGAAAGCTGTTTACATGTCTGAAATTCTAAGGGAAAATTATGATTTCTTTTGTTTATTGAAGAAAGAGTTTTCAAATATATAAAAATCTAGCTATTTATCTGATATCATTGGTAGAATTTATTAAACAAAAAACATGAAACTAAATTCACTTTCATTATATATATATATATATATATATATATATATATATATATATATATACACACACACACACACATATATATACAAGGTGTCCATAAAGTTTGTTTGCACTTTAAAAAACTTATAACTTTCTTTATATTTGCAATAGAAATAATCTGTAAAAAATGTTATAAAGTTAAATGTACCTAGTTTTAAGTATAGCTAAAATGACTAATGTGATTTCAGGCATTACTGTAAATCAGTTGGCAAATGTTTTCTGTAAACTGCAAAATCATATTACCCTTTGTATTGCTAATGATGGAGGATATGTGGAAATTTAAATAAAATTTCAATAAAACCTTAAAAAATATATAGTTACTTCTTTCTAATCCTTTTTACAAATTATTTCTATCCCAAATAGAAATAAAGTTATAAATTTTTTAAAATGCACACGAACTTTATGGACACTATATATATATATATATATATATATATATAGTGAGAGTGAGAGAAAAAGTGAGACAAAATGAAGCAATAATCAGAGTTGCATATTTTACCAACTACATTTTGACCTAGAATACATTGCCAAGTTTTCAGTGTTTATCACTACCCACTGACTTTGCCATTACTTTACCCCTTTCCCAAATTAGTTACTTACTACAATAAAAAAGTAAATGTTTCTGGGATAATGTAAGCATTTCTGCAGTGAGTTAAGCATTTCAGCAGGAAGAGAGAGATGCTTAAACATATCTGGAATGAGAGGGAAACCTAAGCAAGTTTACAGGAAGAAGAAAACCGAATCCATTTCTGCAGGAAATGGGAAACGTATGCATTTTGGCAGGAAAGGAAAACCTAATCCTTTATGTAGAAAAGAAGGAAACCTAAGCATTTCCGGTAGGAAAGAGACACCTAAGCATTTCTCGTAGGAGAGGGAAACCTAAGCATTTCCGGTAGGAGAGGGACACCTAAGCATTTCTGGTAGCAGAGGGACACCTAAACATCTCCGGTAGCAGAGGGACACCTAAGCATTTCCGGTAGCAGAGGGACACCTAAGCATTTCCAGTAGCAGTGGGACACCTAAGAATTTCTGGTCAGAGAGGGACACCTAAGCATTTCCGGTAGGAGTGAGACACCTAAGCATTTCCGGTAGCAGAGGGACACCTAAGCATTTCCGGTAGCAGAGGGACACCTAAGCATTTCCGGTAGCAGAGGGACACCTAAGCATTTCTCGTAGGGGAGAATTTGTTAGGTGGGACACACATTTCTGGTAGCAGAGGGACACCTAAGCATTTGAAATGTAGAGGAATTTTGAGCAGAGGGAAACCTAAGCATTTCGGTAGCATTCAGGGAAAACCTAAGCATTTCCAGTAGCAGTGGGACACCTAAGAATTTCTGGTTGGAGTGGGACACTAAAGCATTTCCTCGTGGTGGGACACCTAAGCATTTTGAATGGAGAGGGACACCTAAGCATTTCCCGTAGGAGAGGGACACCTAAGCATTTCCCGTAGGAGAGGGACACCTACAGATTTTCGGTACTAGAGGGACACCTAAGCATTTCTGGTAGGAGAGGCACACCTAAGCATTTAATGGTAGGAGAGGGAAACCTATGCATTTTTTAGAAATTCTTAGAAATTTCAACTCTGTTTTTGATTCAAAGTACAAGTGTTCTTTATGTTTCCTTTTTATTTAAAAGTTTCTCATTGCTTATATGCTCTGTCCATGATATTCTCAGCGTCTTTCTGTAAAGCTGCATTTCTGTTGTCTCAAGTTTCCCTTTTATCTGTGATTAAACTATCCTGCATTCACTGCAATATAAGATGACTGACATGACACAGCAGTTCAGCATTCTTTTGTTTGTTTTTAATGGAATCTTTCCTGTTTCTTAATACTTTGTTTAGTTTTCAAAAGGCATGTTTTGCACTTCTAATGCAGTTTCAGATTTTGGTGTCACCAATTAAGTTGTCTCAAGTGTGCATAATGGCTATTTTTTCCAGTATTTATAACTTTTCTTTTAAAGAAATGATGAATACTAAATTATGAGATATAACTCATGCCTATTTTTTCTTCTGATATTATCTTGAAGTCAGATTTTCTTATTTACTTTCAATCCTTTATTGAATGTTCTATGTGTAATGGTTGCTGATATGATGAATGGAATCTGCAAACCGAGTTCAAGCTGCAGTCTAGTCTCTTGTATCCACTTCAAACTAATACCATCAGGAAAGATATAGATCCATTTAGTTACCTTTATTTTATGAGTTAGTGTAGGGGACCTTACCCATAATAACATAATGAACTATTCCATACGTAATAAATACTGCGCCTCAAGAGGAAGCAGAGAGTTCAGTCTGAAGTCTGGAGTGAGGTCCGTCAGAAGTCCGTCAGGAGTCTGTCCGTCAGAGCAAGTGAGTCAGTCAGTCAGTCGAGTCAAGAGTCAAGTCAGAGGCAGTCGCGTTCAGAGAATTACTACAAGACATTGAAATAGTGATACTGGTTGAGACTACATTGTTCTCCCTACTTAACCTGATTGTTCGTACTAACATTTTCTACTTCTTTGTATATATTCCTGTTTGTAATATATCTGTGTTATTCCATATCCGTGTTCGAATTCTTTATTGGTTCTATCTTGGACTATCACCGTGGTACAAGGAACCGGACCATAACAGTTAGATAGCAAGATAGATTTTGGTTTTCTAACTTTAGATAGCTAATACTCTAGGAGAAATACTCTGAATTTAAAACTGTGAAGAAGCCAATAAGAAAAAACATTTTCTAGAACTTATGACAATTTAAAGATAATAAAGAAAAGGGAATCTGTAGAGAGTGATGATTGGTGCATACTGTGGAGACATGGTATTTAAAAAAATGAATAGCTATTTGCATACAGAATGAGATCAATTGTTTTTTAAGATTATTTTTTTAGGAAAATCTTCAGTCTTACTCTTGTCAGGTTCGTTTTAATTTTCTATTTTCTGACAAAAAAAAAAGATTTCTGAGTTCATTGAGAAATTTTAGCTCAAGCATTTTCTGATACTACTCCATATGAACATATATAAATTCTGCAAGACCAAGTTAATAAAACTAAATTGCTAAATGACAAAATAAATTCTTCAACTTCAAAAAGAGCCATTTTCATTATGATAGATTTTTAGACAATTGAACACATTTTCTCTTATCCATCACATTTTAAAACAAATAATTGAACCCATTTTTTATATATTCGTCATTGTTAACAGAGAATTTCACTTGATCTACTGTTCAGTCCTCATCAGGTTTAATCCATATAAAGGAAACTACTACCTTCCAGGAAGATGGTCCTTAATATACTGCCCATACCAGTCAATTTTGACAGTATCCATGCAGATCCGAATTACACCTGATCAGTAAGAAACTCTTCAGTATCCACTTTTAGCTCATGGAATACCTTTGATCTGAGGTGAAAAATGTATTAACAATTATTAACATGTAACAAATGTGTTAACAACTGCCATTTTTTTTTAATCATTTCACTCAAAGCAAGGTGGGAATGCCACTAGTTCACATGGGATAACAGGAAGTGAAAGAGAAGACTGAGAATAGGGAGGATTGAGGAAAGGACAAAAGATGAACAGGATTCAAAAAGACACAAGATGGTGATTTATATTGCATTTAAATTTTTGAAGATTGTAGCTATAAGGGAAGACAGTTAACAGAAGGGAGTTCCACAGGTAGGAAGTGCAAGAAAAAAAAAACTGCTAAAGTAGAAGTGGTGGTCATATTTAGCTATTCCAAAAGTAAAAGGGTGGCACCTCAATGCCAATCTGGTATCATGCTTAAATTCATGTAGTTGTGTCACCAGGGAAAAAAAAAAACTTGTCAAAGCAGTTGCCATGAAAAAATTTGTAGAAAAGACAGAGGGAAGTGATGTCAGATTGGTGAGAAAGTAACTAAAGTTGAGATGCCTGGTCAGGATCAATTACATTACAGATCTTTCTTTAGATTTTGTCAGCAATCTTAAGATGTACAGCAAGAGCATCAGACAATACATTTTTGTTATGACATTAAAACACTCAACATATCCTAAACATTTTTTAAGTGAACAATACATATGGGATGAGAAGTTGGATCCATTTTTTTTTTCTCATGGGTCTAAATCAGACATCTGCCATCATCAACAAAATGATAGCAAATATACTAATCAGATCAGCATATTCAGATCATTTCTGGGTTGCACGATGAGACCCTTTCACACCATCCATAATTGCTTCCACAAATAAAACCAGAGAATGGATTAACCCAAAGATTGGAGTTTTAACAAAAAGAATGAGTACAAATAGTTCTTGATATGAAATACTAAATTTCAATTTCAAGTCTTAAAAATACCTAGATTAAATAATTTCATTTCTAGTTATTGAAACACCAACTGATATTTTCTGACAAAAACAGATTCAGTAATTTTAAAATGCCAGTATATGAAAGAAAAATTTTTGAATACTATAAAAACATGCAAATACACAAATGAATTATGTATATGTTTAAATGTACATTTATTGATCAATGTTTGGCTGTGTAATACTGCAAATTTGCTTTTATAATTATGGATGCCACAATGAGATATTCCAGATTATTAAGATAATGTTGTCAGCTTACAACAGTTAGATTTTACATCAAAGTAACAACCGTCATTACTGATCTTTCTTAGTGAGGCTAGAAATATTGATTGAAATTCATTCTTTTATTTCTTTTACAGATTAACCAAAAATAACAAAAGGACTCTCTTGCTTGCTCTGTTTATCAGCAAAATTATTTGTTGTTGTAACACAAAAATTAACCTCAGAATTTCAGGATTTGTATTAGCAAGGAAACAAAAGAGAACAATTCCTTGTATATATATTTTACCTTTGAAACTTAATGAAAACTTAATTGTTAGGTTTATAATATTAAAATCAATGTTTGTTTCTAAATACGTATAGGACATAGTGTGTGTATATATATATATATCTGTCTATATCTGTATCTGTCTATATTTCTGAGATATGGTATTATGTACATTATTCGGACTATTGTCCTCATCTTTGTTGCCATATTTATCACGTTTCGGTCATTGTATGCTCCGCCCTTATTCAGGTGGTTGGAATGTCAAACTGAACCCTTTATTTTGCTCACTGGGGTAGACTGTTCTAATGTTTTAATGGATGTCAGTTATCTCCTGTTAATTCTCCACTGCCTTAACCGGGTATTGAACTCACACTCTTTGGGTCCTGTCACTGGATCTAACTAACGCCTTTATCCACTGTGCCATGTGTCCTTGAGGACATCTGTGTAGGAATATCTGGGTATTATAAACCTAATGTCTTCAGCATTCCAACCACCTGAAGAAGGCCGGAGTGTACAATGGCTGATAAGTTGTAATAAATAAAGATGAGGACAATAGTCCGGATAATGTAAATAATATATATATATATATATATATATATATATATATATATTTTCAGTTGTATGGATATGAGTTTGTGACCCTGAGCTGCACACTTTTGCAATCATCAGACATACTGGTTTACTTTTGAAAAATTGAATCTATTTATGTTTGTCTGTGTCTAATTATGTTTAGTGCTGGGAGGGAGAATTTTCCCCTTCCACCACTGAACATAATCAAACACAGACAAATATAAATAGATTCAATTTTTCAAAAGTAAACCACTTTGTCTGATCACAAAAGCATGAAACCCAGGGTCACAATCTCATATCCATACAAATGAATATGTTAGCTCTATCACTGATATTGAGCACTTTCCAACAAGTACTGCACATATAAAATGTCATCCTATCTGCCAAGTGCAAAGTTGCACTTCACCTGATGTCAGTAACTGTACTCACCCACAAAAAGTGTTCAGCTCAATTGGGCCTAGGATGTTCATATGATGGAAAATGTATATTAACACTCACCAAAGAAAGGAGAGTCGAATACATTCCCATTCCTAGTGAGCCCTGGGGCTATACACTCATTGGTTAGCAGTAATTGACAAAGTTTAGAGTTGAATAAAATGTAAAGATATGTATGAGAGATAAAGTCTTGTATTTTCATTGGTCTGCATTTGACAATATTACATGCATACTTGAATGGAAAATAAAATTGCTACACCCTGATTGACACTGGTATGTACATACTAATGAGTATAAGCATTCTAATAAAATTTTCCATGTTTTTAGCTATCTTTTGACATATTAATATTCATACTATTGTTCTATCTGTGGCTGGGCTTTAGATGGTGGTTCATGCTGAAGTTAAATGCCATGTTTTTGATCTATGGATTTGTTTTTGACAGCTTATCAACCTCTTGCAGGTTATTTAAAGCCAGAAAATATATTTTAGATTGTAAAAATGTTTGGGAGATAATGATTTACTGGTTACAAGAGGTGAATTCATGCCTTTACCAAGGTTATTTGTACATAAGTGAATGTAATGAACCTGACTGGAATTGAAAATCAGACCTGACTGAAATTGAAACTCAATTCTCTGATTTTCAATTCCAAGTAGTTAACCATTACATTACCTGCGCATTCAAGCTTACAGCATCTGGTGTTCTCAAGTGGTTACCCATCTAGTTACTGACAAGACTCAACATTGCTTAAATTTGGTGATCATACAAGAACTGATGTTTCAATGTGATATAGCCATAAGCCAAAGATGCCTTACCATTTGAGAGTCATTTAAGAAGGGTTAAAAAGTGAGTTTAAGAAAAGCTGGGCAATCATTTCAGAGAATTTTTGAACATGTTGGATATAACACATTGCTGGTGCTTCTAGACCAACTTCAAAATGGTCAAGATGAAACCATTGTAAAGGCAGCAATGATAGACTGCATTGTATCCACAGCACAGACCACAGTAAATATGGACCTAGGAGTGTTAACACGTATAACAGGGAACTGTTTAACTGCAACAGAACTATGGGACCACTTAAAAATATTGTGGACATTGGTGCTTGTGGATAGAACAGTACCATCTGTACATCTTTAATAATTTTCAACTCCTTTTGCTACCATTCATGGATCAAGAATGATAATGTGCCATTCTAGCAGGAAAATGCCTGTCTACATGATGTCCAGGCTAGTTAACATGCTCTGCAAGAGGTTCAATAACTTTTTAGACAGCATAATTATAAAATCTATACACTATTGAATATAATGGTATGACACCTAAATTGTTTAGTTAAGCGTACTTACAACTTTTGCTGTATTGTATGAACAGTTGAAGGTTCATGAAATAATGCATAAAAGGTATAGTATTTGACATCTGCACAATCATATGTATGCAAGTGTACAGGATTATTCAACAATTGCCAATTGTCCCCATTGAATATGTCTGTGCACAATAGTAGGACACACACTGGACTTATTTTGTTAGACATGATGGCCAACTTATTTTGTTAGGCATGATGGTATGAAGCATGTCTTGTTTTCTTAGGCAAATTTGTATAACATTAGACTTCTAGTGTTAGAATAGCATTGTATAGTACCTGACTTGTTAGGCAGGATGGCCTGACACCTGAATAGCTTTGTTCTGTTCAGCTGCTGTACTGTCATCAGGTACAAGGGAGGTAACTGTAAAGAAAAAACCAAGTACCCGTTGGATGGGACGTCCCTGATCAAAGATATTGTGTATAAAACCATATTAAAGACAAAGTAACAAGGTGAAAGAAAGCTGTTTCAGGTTGACTGAATCACTATTTAAGCAGAAATGCAAGAACCACAAAATGTCATCCACGGCAAAAACTTGGAAGATTACTGTCTATATATATATATATATATATATATATATATATAACAATATTAAAGAAAAGCAGTGTATATGTACACAGATTAAGTAGGAGGTCATAAAGAGAACAAACAGCTATAGAAATGGTGATAGACTTTACCAAATTATGCTTAAAGGAGAAGCTGATTATTGTGATGTGTAAAGAGATGAATTGCCGAATGTCTTATCAATGGTCTTAGCAAAATGTGGGCATTTGAAAAATTATCTGCTGCCGAGCTGCATTCCAAAATTAAAAAAAAAAAAAATTAAAATTTTTTTATAAATATGTAATTAGGCATTATCCTACATACTTTTCTGGTATTTTGCATAAATTTTTAACTAAATCCAGATGAGCAGTGTAATCTTTGAAAATATCTTTCCCAAAAAGTTATGGTGATTCACAGATTCTAAAGAAAAAGGATTCTGTTGAGGGACATGATTGCTTACATCCTGAGGGGACATGGCATTTAAAAAAAAAAATAAATAGCTATTTGGATACAGAATGAGAACAGTATTTTTTTAAGATTAATGTTTTGAGGGAAATCTTCAGTCTTACTCTAGTTAAGTTCATTTTAATTTCTTATTCTAGCAATAAACAATGGCCTGTTTATATCTGAGTTAAAATTTTAGTCTAACCAATTTCTGGTACTACTCCATATGAACATATTAAATCATTACAAATGTTTGTGCCCAATTAAACAAAATCTTACACTCACAAAAAGATTTTTTTTTTTACAGAGTCCCTATTGTTTTTAACAACAGCTTTCATCGTTCTACAAACACTTTGGTGCCATTTTTGCAGAAACTTCGTGTTTTTGTTGGAAATTTTTGTGAGGTAGTTTTGAATGACTGTACAGAGTCAAATCTTTTGTCATTTATATTGTTCTGTAGAGACCAAAACAAATGAAAATTCAAAGGAGCCAAGTCAGGAAAATATGGTTGGTGCTGGAGGGTTTTTTCCATTTCAACCACAAAGTTTGTTTTACAATATATAGTCTTACTTTGTTGTAGTGAAAAATGAGACCTTTTTGATTTGCCAAAATCAGCCATTTTTCTTGAATAGCCACATTGATATACATTAATGTTGGATGTTCATCCAGAGTTTGGTTAATCATTTAGGTAAAAATCACCTTGATGAAACCTGCCAAAGCACTTTTTAACTATCCAATCCACTAGTGCAAACCAAATAAACATTTGTTAATTTTTTTTGCAGTTACAACACTGTCATACAGGAAGAAAATGAGTAAATATTGATGTGAATTGTGTACTGTTGTCTATAACAATAGAGTCAGGTACCTGGGATCTGTAAATCATTAGCAACAGAACACATTACAACACTAAAAATGTTGCAGGGTAGGAAGTAGATGAAGTAATTTTACAGCAATTCCTGAGCATTTTCAGAATAACACCAAAACTGAATACCGTGTGTGGAATGTCGCTGGCAGAAATGATGCTCAACAGGAAGATTAAGTCTGTATTTAAGAAATTACTACCAGAATGAAAGACGAGAACATCAAGCAATCAAAATAATATAAATAAATATTTTAGACCTTTAGAGTGTTTTTTAAAATGTACCAATGTGGAAAAGAATTCTGGGAAGATGGTGTGACAAAAAATGGATTAGAAAAATGGTGTACATGGTACAGGGACAAAGTTGGGAACATAAGCAACACCTTAATCAGTTAAAATGGAGATTCACTGTTCAGCAAATCCACGAAAGAGGTAGCTATGGAAATATTGTATGACATGATTGATGTACCCACACCACCAGAACCAAGGAGGTATATTTGAATATTAAGCCCAAACTGAAGAGATACAGACTCCAGAGATGTCATCTCAAAAAGGGGAAATGTCATACAGAAAGAAAATGAGTAACTACCGACCTTGAGGTTTGAGCGTGACACTCTGGACTTATGAATATATATTTTCCATTAGGTGTATAAATAGCGGTGTCAGGCTACTGACTGCAGTGATTATTGAGTGACTATTGTGCAGAATTATCCAATCAAATTAGTGTGAATTATTGTGTTGATGATTTGGGTTTTGATTTAGGATTTATCGGACATTAAGCTGAGCTGCGCTACTAACAAGGTATTCAGTAAAATGGTTAATTATCTTTGGTTGACTTTTACTTCTTTGTTCTTGTTAAATATTTATTTGTGGTTGTAATTAAATACTGTTTTATTTAACATTGAATCTTTGAGTTATACTTATTAATGGCCACCATGTCGTAAAAGATACTCCTTTCTGAAATTCATAGAGAATAATATGGTGAAGATGCGACTTTACATTGTTCATCTTTAAGAGATTCATTTGTGGAGAAAATGTCAACATTCAATAAAGTCTGACTTGCAAATGAACAATGCAAGGTATCAATCTAGAATATACCAGAAATTGGCACCAAAACAAGCACCAATATCCATTTGCAGTCATTTTATATTAACAGTGAAATTTTGGCATAGACTTTTGTATTGATCTGATACATAAATTCTGCAAGACCAAGTTAATGAAACTAAATTACAAAGTGACAAAATAACTTCTGGAATTTTAAAAAGGGTCATTTTTATTACAAGAGATATTCAGATTATTGAATTCACTGTTAGACTTTGCTTCAAATTACACTTATTTATGATTCACCCAACATTAAAATCTGATTAAAAAAATTGTTCTCTGCACAGGGGTTCTGTGCATTGCATCTGGCTCATAAAATAAATAAAAAAAAATATTTAAACATTGGAGCCAATTATGAACATTACAACTAAAGCAAGAACATAACAAAAATGTTAAGTAATGTATGACTGCTTAAAAGTACCCACTTGGGAGTTCACAGCAGCCTCTTGGTCAACCAACCAAAATGTTCACAGCAAGGTGAGGCCAGTACACAACTATTTCTCACATCTTCAAGATCAGTCTTCTTTGTCCAAAAGCATTCCCTCACTCAATCTATACATTGTCAATACAGAGGATTTTAACACAACTTGTCTTCTTTTCTTTCTGTCTCATCATAAAGGATGCTAAACTGCATATTGTTGCAAGAGTAACAAATGAAGAACTACAATATACTGCTGTATATTGTAGTTCTTCATTTGTTACTCTTGCAACAATATGCAGTTTAGCATCCTTTTGTCTTATGTAAGATTTTTTTAATAATTGAACCTATTTTTTTTTTGTATTTTTCATTGTTAACACAGAATTTCATCTGATCTCTTCTTCAGTTCTCATTACGTTTACACTATCAGGATGAAGAAAACCACGTCCTTCCAGGAAAATTATCATTAATATATAAGTTCTTATCAAAAAGTATCAGGGATTGTGCTATAAAAAGACAACTACAACACATATAAATTCTACATTTAATCTCCTTTGAACATTAATCCCTTCTGAAGCCACACACTTTATCCAGTAACATTTCTATTGATGGAAGTATTACTGGAACTCCTTTTTAGGGATAGCTAGTATCTGTCTTACTGCATGCTCTTGGATTTCTTAGATGTCTTGAAATTTTGTTTCTTTGAAGTGGTATTAGATCTTTGAAGAGAAAAATGTCACATGGGGTGAGATCTGGGAAGCATGATGGTTGTTAAAAACTGCTACACAAATCATAGTCACTGATGGAAACTCTGTAGTGTAGCAAGCCAATTACACTCTATACACTTTCCTTCCAAGCACTGCTATAAACAGTGGAAATGAAATGGTGTGTATGAGCGACAGAGTTCAAGGTCAATCAATGCCAAGTAGCTTTTCTTTGTGTACTTCAGCTGCATTACCACAGCAACAATCCGGATACTTTTTGATTAAAAACAAAAAAGAACTTAACACACAACATTTTATGGATTAGCCATTCATAGAAATAATTCCATCCATGGCTTTGATCTTAAGAATACCATATTTTGGAAAGAGTAAAAAATCATAAGGTTTGAGATTTGAGTAATATGGTGGTTGTTAAACCTGGGGAATGTTATGTTTCACTAAAAAAACTGCTCTGAATGGACAGGTGTGTTGTCATAGTGGAGTTGCCACTCAGCTGATGCATGCAATTCTGTCATTTTCCAACAAATAGCATCTTGCAAATGACACAACACATCACACTGGTACTCCTTGTTTACTGTCTTACCAGGTGTAGCATACTTGAGATTAACAATGCTTTAGTTAAAGAAAACTGTCAACAATGTCTTCACATTGGTTTGACTCATTTGTGCTTTCTTTTGTCTTGGATAGATTGGGGTGAAGACTGAGCCTTGGTTTCAGGATCTATGATTCATCACCTGTTATAGCTGTTTTCAAATGTTTTTCCTCAACACAATCAAAGAGGTTCTGAGCAGCTGAAACTTGATTTTTTTTGGTCAACTAAAAGCAATTTCAGCACAAACTTGGCAGACGCACATCCCCTACCCAAAACTCCAGTGAGAATAGACTGAACTGGACTATAACTGATGTTCACATATTCTGACAAATCACACATGGTGATTTTAGTCTTTCCAATCAAATGTTTTCATCAGTTCTGCTGGTTGCAGGTTTTCCCAAACATGCATAACTGTCAACATCTTGGAAACGTTTGAAACATTTGTGCACTCATGTCTGGCTCATAGGCTCCTCTCCATATACTTTCTGCAACTTTGCATAGGTCTTTGCACAGGTAATCACCAGGTTCTTGGGGAAATTTGATGCAGATTCTCTCTTCAATTTTCTTTACCATAGTCAAAGATCGAACATCTGTGGTGTGGTGAAATGACCACACTCTCCACACTTTCATTCCAAGTACTGTGACAAAGGAGCTTCACTCTGCATACTTTAGCCTCATTATCATAGCAAATGTCCCAATAATTTTTGATCAGACAGTGTACCATCCAAACCAGTACATTTCACCAACCTCCAGTATCAATGCATTTCAAAATTATACATGCTTGGATAATGTCACTCGACTTATTTTGTTAGGCATGTTAGTATGACACTGATTTGTTTTATTGAGCATAATTTTATGACATCTGATTTGTTCTGTTCAGTTACTTTACTGTGTCAAAAGGTATAAGAAGGTATCAATAATGTCTTGCAGAATGGTATTCTCAATATATGCAACTGTTTGCCTGACAGGGGTTTTCATTATGTACATTATTATACATAAACTATTGTCCTCATCTTTGTTGGTATCCAGTTTCCTGGTTGTGCCCTCTGGCATTAATCAAGTGCTTGTTATATAGGTAACCTTTTAGAAATTTTTAAGTAAACCCTTTATTTAATCAATGGAAATAGATTGTTCTCATTTTTCTGCCCATGTCATCCAGTTCTTATTTAGTACTGCTTAATTATTGCTTGCAGTTTTTCCACTGAGTCCAAGTACACACTGCCTGAATTAACAATTAACATGGCACCAACTTCATGAACCAACATTTTAATCCACTAGGCTACTGTCACACTTGACTGCACTTACCAAGGCTTCACTTTTTTCTGCAGCTACTACTGCTGAAACCTTTCTGTCACAACTGTTTCTTGGGTGTAGTCAAGCATGACAAGTAGCACTCAACAGCATGAATGTTAGGTTTAAGGCAACTAGTTCTCCATGGGACAATAGCCTAGTAGAATAAAGCATTAGTTTGGGAATTTGGAGAGACAGTAATCATGAGTTCAATCCCTGGGTCAGGCAGTGTTTAACCCACTGGAAAAAGGGCACAGATTAACTGAGCAGAATTAAATACAAATAGAACATGGAAAATAGAATGAGAACAATTTCTCCAGGAGAATAAATTTTTTGTGTGCATGTGTATATATTTGTGTGAGTGTGTGTATAAGTGTGAAACCTCAACCATTCTGTCAGCATGTCTGTCTTGTGTGGGTAGGGCTTAATTTATGGGGTTATATATTAATTCTATCTATGTTGATAAATTTGTGGTTAAACCTGTCTGAATGAAGTTTTGCGAGGTGCAAAATCCATTTGTCTTCATGTTCCTCCAGAATTTTTCTAAGGTTATCTTTTCTGTCTATTTCTATTTTTCAATTATAGTGAATTTTGGATGGCTTTTAAAATCATGTTTTTCTAGGCAGAAATGTTTTACAGGTAATAATCTTTTGTGGGGAGCCAACTTGATCTGATTCCAATAATTATTAATTCTGTAGAGAAAGGGCCATTCAGATTTTCCCACATATTGCTTCTGGCATAGTGTGCACTCTAAAAGGTAAATTATTTTATGACTTCTACACTTAGAATTGTGGTAGATTTTGAAAGTAGATTTAGTGACTGAGCGAGTGAATGAATTGGCATGTCTAATATGGTTATAACAGCCTATATATATATATATATATATATGCTTATTCAAAAAGAAAGAGATTTTGGAAATTTAATACAAACAAATACTAAGTGACAGAAACACATTCAACACATTACTCAATAGGAAAAGATTCAAAGTTATTAAAATAAATGAAATTATTTTGTCTTGTTTAAATGCTTTTTTTGTTGATTTTTTTCTCAGATTTTGTATGATTTAAATTGTGATAATGTGTCAACCCTTAAAATTTCCACACCATTTTCTGTGTACTGCAATTTGCAAAGAGTAACTTTAAATTAATAAACTTTGAACCTTTTCTGATCCAGTAATGTGTTGAATATATTTCTGTCCCTTAGAATTTGTTTTCATTAAATTTGTGAAATCTGCTCTCTTTTTAAATAACCATATATATATATATATATTTGGTTGGATAGATGTTTTGTGACCCTGGGTCTCATGCTTTTTGATCGTCAGACAAACTGATTAATGTTTTAAAAATTTATGTTTATAAAATTATATGTATTTGTTATTGTTTTCCACAATAACACCAATACACGCAATCTACATAAACCCAAATTTTTTAAAACATTAATCAGTTTGTCTGATGATTGCTAAAGCGTGAAACCCAGGGTCACAAACTCACATCTATCCAACCAAATATGTTAGCTCTATCTCTGATATTGAACGCTTTTAATAAGTATTGCTATATAATATATAAATAATTATACATATATATATTTATTTATATTTATATACACTTTTCACATATATATATATATATATATATATATATAGCTTAAAATATGTATGTTTCTGATAAAACAAGGTTGAAAACTTATTAAACTGTCTAAACAAATTTTATGTATTTTATTAATTATTCTACTACTGATAAAGAAGGTTATTTAAAAATCAATTGTTTTATTTTTATGTTTGGGCCATAATGAATTTTTTAAATTAAATTTGTTTTTTAAAAGGACAGAAAAATAAAAAATAAACTGATAACATTTTAAAACTGACCTTTCAGAAATCAAAATTTGTGAGTTTATCCAATTTTTATGTTTTTACATTCTTGTTACCACAATTTCAAGGGAGACAAATGTCTTTCAATGTCATTTTCCATTTGCTTGTTTATATCTAAAATCATGAAAATTCTTAATGCCAAACAATTTATAAAAATATTATTTCACCTTATAATCTGCTTAAAGGTCAAAATGGTGCTAAGAGAAATGGTTCATTTCAAATTTGTCTCATGATTTAAGAAGTAATATCTTGTTCTTTATTAACTTCACTCTCTCCATTACATGCATACACACAAAGAGAAGGTATCATCTAAAATATATATATTTATCAAAACATTTTGAAATAAAATTAATTTGTAATTACTGGAACATATACACCTAATTATAAAATATATATAAGAATTTGGATGAAATATGGATTAGAATCCATAAGGATGTACAGGAATTAGATTTTACATATATATGTTTTTCAACCAATAAAATTGCATCAGAATGTTTTATAAACAATAATTACGTGGGTCAATATCACCAAAATACTTGTGGATGTAGTTGTACAAGATAGCTAAATGTCATATCTCAAAACCTGGAAAAAAATCTGGACTAGGTCTTCCTTAAATGTACTTTCGACAGGTTCTCCGGCCATAATCAGGCATAGAAACTATATGCTTTTTGATAAAATTCAGGTAGCATCCAAGACAAAAAATATAACATGTCAAAAGTACTTGCATATTTAAGGAAGACCCAATACAGTTAATAATTTTAAAAACCAAGGATCATAACATTCACTGAGTGGTTAGTGGGTTGATGCATCTTTAAAATTTAGTTAGCAAAGTTAATTCAGCATTTTATATCATTAACTTTAATAATTTACTTTTTGTATGAATGATTCATAGTAATATAAATTAAATTGAACCACATATTTGATATATATATCTTAGTGATTAAAATTTGGTATTTTTATCAAGGAAGATTGTTCAGTATGTGTGTGTGTGTGCGCATTTATAAATATAGATAGAATGGATACCAGAATCAATACAGCATGATATGCATCAGTTTCATTTCATTATCTGAAGATCACATTGAGGTATGAAACTGACAGTCTCCCTTCAATGTTGATTCCTATATCCACATTATGTGTGTGTGCTTCTTAGTAAAATCCTCAAGACTGTCAGTGACTTCAGCATTGAGGCATGACTGTAAAAATTACAACTGTGCTGAATTGGCCATGTCATAAGAATAGTAGACTTGCAAAGACCTTACTGTTTGCTAAGCTGGCCTCTGATCAATACAACTGTGAAGTACCAAAAAAACAAATACAGGGATTTCCTCAAAAGAACCCTTGTGTTTTGCATTATCAATATCCACAAATATGTAATCAAGAGTGCTGTAAAGACTTCTTGGTGCCACATGATTTTCCAGACAACTGCCCTTATTGAATCAAACTGCAGATTTAGGGCAAAGGATAAGAGGCAGTGCTGTAACTTGGCACTTCCTCTAGTCACAAGTCCTAGTCCTGTAGCCGCCATGGAAAAAAATTGTCTGTTTAGCATGGGCCTTGCTAATCACTAACAATTCTGTGACAGGCAGGGAGCTACCTCCTGAATCATTGTTCATGAGGCAAAGCTATTAATATATACATATATAAATACAGACACACCCACACACACAAACAAACATACATGAAGATGAATTTAAAAGTTCAAAGTCTGATACATATTAGTTTTATGTTGGCCTGAAATTTTCAACCTATTTGATTAATGGTGAAATATTGTGTTAAGCACATTGACTATGATTATGTTAAAATATTTGTTGCATGAAATAAAGGCTTTTATCATTAGACTATAGAATTGTATCTAATTTTTTTTAAAGGATTTTTTTATCTGATATTATTTCTTATTACTTGAAATATTTTTAGTGGCTATATGTTGGTTGATTTTGTTTAGTTGCTTATCAACCTCTGAGTTATTTAATGCTGAAATCTAAATAATTTGAACACAATTTTATGGCTTCAACTCAATACATTTTGAATGCATTTATAAGCCTTCAATTATGGATAAAATGTATTGTTGGTCATTTTGCTTTAGAAATGTATTGTAGGTCATTTTTTATATAAAAAAGCATTGCTGTTATTTTTATATTTTCACAGTGTTTTGCATGGGGGTTCACTATTTGTCCTAGCTGGGATCCTAACAGGTGCTACCACCCTGTGTGGAATTGCAGCACCTTCTATTCTTACTCAATATTATTGATAACATTCAATATAATGAGTCTCTTTTTTTTCTTTAATTCTTTCTTTATACTTGTACATTATATAATCCTTTAGCTTAATGTCATTAGCCATTTACTAATTCATGAACAATTACAAAAATCCTTGTATGGAACTGTGTACTTCACTGTTCCAGTGATGTGGTGTTTGGTTGTTCTATGCATGCACATGTCTAATGAAAGATGCTGAATGTTGGTTAGAGAGAGCACTGTTGCTCACACAGTGCTGACCATGTTGTCCAAGTGTAAGGTTGTGTTTATTTTTGACTCAACACATGTTGTGCTTAAAAACTGTGTATCATATTCTTGACTGTGATAGACTATAGATGATTAAAATGCTTTCAGCTATTCTATTTAATTTGTTTTTTTTTTGGAGGGGAGGGGATTTTTTATTGTATAGAAAATTTTAATCAATTAACAATGACTTCTTTGAATACCCAAGAAATAAGTTCTGTGAAAGTAAACATCAAAATTTTTACAGAAAACTGTTTAAAGTTACAGTTAAGAAAAGAGACCATTCAACTCTTGATATTTAAATAAGCAACACAAATTAAATTCATGGTTTTTAATCCTGAATGGTACCAACAGAAAAGTTGGCTCTGTGGCTGTAAAGTAAAATAGGCATTGTTATGCTTCCTATGTTTTCTGATTGGAAGTGATGCAACATGGACAAAAGATGGTTTTAGAAATATAAAAAAAAATGAAAGAAAAATTGAAAAACATGAGAGGTTTGTGGGAGAATAAAGATAAAATAATAGAATAGTAATAAAAAAAAAATAAAGGATTTCATTTTCCCATATTGCAAATGAAGGCCAAGAAGGGTTTCTGGTCATGTGTGAATTTTATGACCCCCCCACTTCCAGAAAGGAGATGATTGTTCTTTTCTCACTGCCCAACCATTGAGCTTGGATATGTTTGGTAGACATCACAACAAAGGGTAGATTTGGCCATCTTCACTCAATGTCAGGCTGACTTGAGGTCAACTATTCTCTGTACCTTTGCATCTTTGTACACATGTGCATCAATAAACATTGGCGATTCATTTTCTATTCAAGTCTTAGCTTTGTTTTGGAGAAAACTAGATCATCATCCACATAGATGGAAACACAGTTGACCTGGAGATATATACTTTCCATAAATCTTTGAAATGTAGCTGTAACATTTTGTAGACCAAAAGGCATATACATGTATTCAAAGAAGCCAAATAGCATTGCAACTGCTGCTTTCTCTATATCTTCTCTTATAGATATTTGGTGGTAGGTGTGTAGAAGGTCAATTTTGGAAAATATATTTTTTATCTAATTTAGAAGAAAGACTTGATATTCAGCAATGGGTATCTGTCAATACATTTAATTTTGTGTAGTTTCCACAGGCATGCCACTGTCATGGTGTGGATTTTGGAACCATGTGAAGGGGTGATGATCAGGGAGTGTGACTATCTTATGATTCCCGCTTGGAGTAGCATTTTAAATTCCTCCTTAGCAGCTTTAAGTTTTTCTTCAGACATTTGTCTCATTTTAGTGGGTGAACTATCACCTATATCTATGCTATGTCTGACTTTTGACAACACTGGAGTAGGTGTTTTCATTCTTGGTGTAAGTAGTGTTGACAGGCTTTGGAACAAGAGATGTACAATTTCTGGGAAAATATCACTGTTATTGATTGATATCTGGTGTATGGGTCCCTCAACCTGCTTATCCTGTAAGTAGTGTTTGGTATTTGGGTCCATCAATCTTCCATCTTTACAGTTCACTAGCAGCTCATAGTGTTGCCAAAAGACAATACCCAAAAGTGGGTTGACAGTGTCAGCCATTACTATAGTTCATTTATACGAACAGCAAAGTCCTGAGAAGTCTATATCAATAGATAATTCTCCTTAACAGTGGATATCTTGTCCATTGGCTGAGGATAGATGGACTAGTGTTGAGATTAGGCAGAGTCTGTTGGCATATTTGCTGGGTAGTATCATCACTGAAGCATCAGAATCAACCAAGAACTTCAGCATTCCAATCTGGATTGTAACCTCCAAAAGTGGTGAATCATTGGTTGCAATAGCAATCTACCCTAAAAGTTTTCCAAACCAGACTCCTCATTTGGCATAGATCCTCTTGCTGGTGATGTTGATCTGGAATTTGGCTGCATTTTACGGGCTGCTTTATTTGACCACTGGCACCATGGTTTACATGTTTGGGATTTTTTTCCAAAAGAGAGGTGTCTACAGCATACTTGGGGGTCTCTGATTTCCATAAAATGGAAGTAATCTAGTATGCATTTCAGTGTTAGGGTTTTTTGTTCTTTGGGTTTGCCTCTTGTAGCATTCAGATGTAGTGTTTTGCACTATTGTTTTCCTAAATGGCAAAAGTTCATCAGCTAAGATACCAAATTCATTTAATATCAAGTTCCTAGCAGCGGCTAAGACTGGGGTTATTGTGAAAGGTATAGTTTGTGCGAAATGATGCCTGGATAAGTCTTCTTCCACTCCTACTTTGTTGGCTGTTGCCATTAATTCTTGAGTCTGCCTGTCATCCTTGTGTTATTAATTCTGCCTGTCATCCTTGTGTTATTAATCAATTTTTAAAGTTCTGGGTTTTGTTTTTTCATAACTTTTGATGCCAGCTTCTTTCAGGTCCTCATTATTTGTTTTGTTAAAATGTATGCCTGGATTTTCATTACCAGTTCAGAGCACATTGTAAAATTTTGTTTTTGTATGTGTTGTTTTTTGTAGGCAGAACCAGACCTTGATAATAGCAAAACAGACAGCTATGGTCATCTCTATAAACGCTGATATCTTCATACTGACCATTGTTGCTGTATCTATTTTATCCAGGTTGACAGTTGAAAAATTTTTTTTTCTAAACACACAAGGCAAGACAAATATTCAGTTTTATATATATATATATATAAAATTTTTTTTGATTGGGCTTGCCAATTCTGTTTTTTTTTTTATTGGCTCAGAGTTTGTTATTTGTGATTTCTTATGTGTGTGTGTATGTACATAAGCTCACATCATCTGTCTATATTTCTGAGATGAACTATTATGTACACTATTTACAATATTCGGACTATTGTCCTCATCTTTGTTGCCATATTTATCACAACCTTTTGGCCATTGTACACTCCAGCATTCTTCAGTTGGTTGGAATGTCAAACTGAACCTTTTATTTCACTCGCTGGGGTAGACTGTTCTAGTTCCATGTGCCATGTCTAATGGCTGTCTGTTATCAGTTATCTCCTGTTAATTCCCTTCTCCAAGTTCTCTTCATCCACTGTGCCATGTGTTCTTGAGGATACATGGCACAGTGGATAAAGGCATTATTTAGATCCAGTAACAGGACCCATAGACTGTGAGTTCAATACCTAGTTAAAGCGGTGGAAAACTTGGAGAAGGGAATTAACAAGAAATAACTGATAACTGATATCCATTAGACATGGCACTTGGAACTAGAACAGTCTACCCCAATGAGCGAATTAAAGGGTTCAGTTCGACATTCCAACCACCTGAAGAAGGCCAGAGTGTACAACGGCCGAAACATTGTGATAAACATGGCGACAAATATGAGGACAATAATCTGAATAATGTAAATAGAGCTCACATGTTACCACTTTGTTTTTTCAATGTTATTTGCTGAAATTTTTCACTTGATCACTGGTTGTGTTTTCCATAACTGAATTGTATAAGTGTGACTCTAATGTAGAAATGTTGGGAGCATTTAAATCCATTTTTTTTTTTTAACAGGTAAAATATTGGGTTACTGAAACGTTGCATTTACTGCATGGTCCATTAGTTTCACTTGTAAAGAGTTAAGCAGGAAAGGTAAGATGGAAAAGAGTGTTGCATGCCTGCTGGTCATAGTAGCAGTAATGGCTGGTAGGGATTTTTTTTTTTTTTTTTGCGCATGTTGAAAATAAATGCTAACATAGAGACAAATAGCTATATGTCATGTAGAGTTTTGAAATTTGAGATTTTGCTCTTAACATCAGGTTTAATTACAAATTTGTCAGAGTAAATTATTTTTGTAGGAAAATGTTTTTTGTCTGTGTGTCCACATGCATGATATGGTAGGTAGAAAAATTGGTTGACTTATTTTATTTTTTTTTACTGGCTCTCAGCTTTAAAAAATGTCTATAGTTGAGTTTTAGTTCTAGGTGTTCATATAATGTAGGAGTCATCATTTGTGGAGGTTTGTATTTGACTTTGTACTCCTAAAAGGTTGTGAATGTTGGAGGACCACAACAAACAAAACAAAATGAAGACTTAAGTAGAAAATGAATCGCTAATGTTTATTGATGCAGATGGGTACAAAGATGTGAAGGTATAAAGAACGGATGACCTTCAGTCAGCCTGGTATTGAGTGAGGGTAGCTAAATCTTCCTTTCATTGGGATAGCTACAAAAACACATCTGAACTCAATGGTTGGGAAGTGAGAAAAGAGCAATCATCTCCTTCCCTCATCATCTTCCTTTTTGGTTCCCTTTTGCATTATGGGAAAATGTAATTCATTTTTCTTTTTTTTTTTAATATTATATAATTTATTATTATTTTATTTTTATTCTCCTACAGATCAAAGCAGCATATTGAAAATATGGTTTCACTGTCACTTTTAGGAAACAAAAAGTGAGCCATAGAGATTCTCAATAAATGAGCATGACATAAAGGTTACCCCCCCCCACAAAAAAAATACATCAATTTTATCCCAAATAATACTGTATTTTATTTTGTGGAAACTTCTTTATGTGAACATGAAGAAAAAGATGATTCAGTAAATCCGGGGGTATTTAGAGGATTAATAAATTTTACATCTAAATTAGATCCAGATTTAAAGAATCATCTAAAATCTAGTACAGATTTCAAAGGTGTTTCTAAGATCATTCAGAATGTGATACCTGTGTACCTACTATAAATATACCATGAGTCATAAGGACAGAAATTAGGGAAGCTTTGTCTGTAGCCATCAGGGAAGCTTTGTCTGTAGCCATCAGGGATGATGACACACCAGACATTTCAGAACACACTCAAATGGTTATTATTCTATCGTATGTGTTGAATGAAGAAATATTTGAGGATTCTTTATTCCAGAAAATTAAACTGCAGATGGCTTATTAAATCATATTCTAGAACAATTAGACATAACCATTCAAGGAAATGAACAAAAACTGATAGCACACACATTTTAGAGGGCAAAGGTCATAAAATGTAATAAAGGAAGAATTCAAGCAAAAATAATATCAGTTTATAATAGCACACATTTCATTCTATGTTATGCATATCCCACTTAAATTAATGAGAAATGCAGTAAGTATTACACAAAACACAACATTTTCTCTAACATTTTGACAATTCCAATATTCCTCTAAAGATCACCATGTATATCCATTCTCAAGAAGCATATGATAGTCAGCATTCTGCATCCATCCTCTACATGTTGGAACTTTAATGTACACAGAACAGAATTTATGAACCTTTAAAAAACTGCCTTACTGAAATTCAGTCAACATCAAATGCAGATCAAACCATTGAAAAAGCAACAATAATTTTATAATACATGAGTGATAATAATTTCATATTTTGGTTAGAGCTTTTTCATCAGATCATGCCTTATGTTGAAGTAATTCACAACCAAATTCAATCTCAAAAAAATTAGTGTGTATAAAGTCAATGAATATATAACCGATTGCAAAACTGCGATTTTAGAAATAAGGAACTTAAAGTACTGGAAGAATTCTTCGAAGATTTCGTTGCAGAAGCAAAATAACTGAGTGACTGCATATATAGTGATATAATGGACAGATATTCCTCTACTAAACACTTAGTAGCTGCTATATTCTTCAACAAGAAAATCTTCACTAGTTTTAAGAATAAACTGACAAAGAAAAAAGAAATAGTAAAACCACTATTTTATATGCCATGATTGACAAAGAAAAACTTAAAACTGACTTAAAAGTATGCTATTGTAGATTTGATATGCATGAATATTGCAAATTAGTTCAGCTGCTGAAATTTATCTTGGAAAATAATTTAAATTCTGTTCTTAGTGAAATTATGAAACTGATAAATACCCTCTTGACAATTCCCATGACTATATCAGAGCCAGAAAGCTGTTTTTCAACAGAGAAAAGAGAGAAAACTTTTATATGGAGGACTATGAATCCTGAAAGACTAAATGCACTTGTAGTGCTTTTAATGAAGAAACATTTCCTCAAGAAAATTATTAACCTTGTTGTGGAAAGTAAAACAGAAGGGATTTCATTTTTAAATGAATGGATCAAGCTTGAACTGTAACAATTTATAAATAAAAAATAATTTTTTTGTTTAGGATTTTATCAAGTTTATGTATAAACTAGCAGAATTAACCAAACCTTATCATGTGTCACATATTTTTTCCTAAGAAAATGATGATTGATTTTAAGTCATTGTTATAATTTGTGGAGAAAGATGATGTTTTTCAATATTACACTTGCCAACATGATCTCCATCTTCTGGTTTTCTCCTTCTTTCCCTTGTTCAAATTTAAAATTTAATTTAAATCAAAGGGAAAAAAATTTCAGTGGGTGGTTTGTGTCCCCACCCAGGGCCCTCTTTTGATCAAAATACAATATACTTATACAAGTACTCTAAGAGTCATTCTCTTATTCAAATTTAAATTTATATAAAAGGAAAAAAAAATTTCAGTGGAGGCAAGGCCCTTGAGGACCCCCTTTGATTAAAATGAAATAGACTTATTCAAGTACTCTGTGTAATGTAGTTTCAGAATATATATGGTTATGAGGATCTATCTCCAATAGCCTAAAATGAGTTGAATAACAGACAGACTGAGGTTACAATTTTACATATATAGATTTTCTTTTTATATGTTTGATTTATTTCATACAATATTAAAATAATGGCTAACAATTTTCTGAAGCAGCACCCCCATTAATTTTAGCCATGAGCCAATACTGACCTCAGGTGTGGGTGAACCTGGGAACAACAGCAATTAAGAGGTAGTGACTATATGTGTTTGAGTTTCTATCACTATTTTTTTTATATTCATTAGACAGTGAAATTAACATCAATTGGCCTAAATTGAGAAATACAACTAAAGAAAAAGTATAGCAGGCATGGGAAAGCAATTACAAAACCTCCTACAGAAGGTAGTGAAAGAGAGTGAGAAGAAGGGACTAAGCATAAACTACAAGAAGACAGAATGTATGGTCATCAATAAAAGGATGAGGCTGTAATTCAATTTGCAGGTCAGGGACACTAAAATCAAGCAGGTGCAGAAATTTAAATATCTGGGAAGCATTTTAACAGAGGACGGTAAGTGCAACGCTGAGATCCAAAGATGTATTGGGATGGCCAATACTTCCATAAGTATTACGAGGCAGGATTTCTTTGGTACCAAGAAAAGAGTACTGAGCTGATATATGACCTCTGTCCTCTTTTACAGCAGTGAATATTGGACGGTCTCCTTAAAGATGAAGAAGAGACTTGAGGCAATGGAGGTATGGTTCTACAGAAGAATGCGAAGGATATCATGGATCAAGCATGTGAGTGACAATGGAGAGGATGTAAACAAAGAGGAAGCTTATACCTAACATCAAGACAACTGTCTAACAGAGACAGCTGAAATTTCTGGGACATGTAATGAGAAAGGAGGGCTTGGAGAATCTGAGACTCACAGGTCAAATAGAGGAAAAGAGAGATAAGGGAAAGCAATGCATGACATGCCTAATAAGCTTAAGCAAGTGTATGACAGAACATCGCCTATGGAAGTAGCAAAGGGACAAAACTTTTTGAAAGTTACAAAGGATAGGGGCACGTGGAGAGCCATGATCGCCTACATCCTGAAGGGACAGGTTACATAAAAAAAAAAATGGTTCTAACAGGAATTAAAATCTTTTAAAATAAGGGAAACCAATTTTTTGAGCAAAGTAAAAGGAAACCTGTTCAGATTTAGAAAAGCCTATTAATTTAAGGTCTGATTTACCCATTTAATGAAAAACTATTTTTCATTTGAATTTTAAAAATTAAAAAACATAGCTTCAGTTTCATATCTGAAATTTAAATAGAGTAATTTTTTGAAAGGATTTATTATGTGATATTATTTATCACTATAAATATTTATATTTAGTAAATTAAAATGTTTGAGTGATCTCCCCTGATTTTTTGTTTTTTCCTATTTTATCAAAAAGAAATAAAAATTATTAGATTTCAAAACATTTTTTTGAATTTTTTGATTTAGAAAAATTTTAAAAAAACATTTTAAAAATAGTTGTTAAGATCATTAAGTATTTTAGCAAACTATTTTGATCCTTTACTTATGATAATCAAATTGCCAATATTGAGATACAGTTTTGAATTCAGAATTTCCTCCTAGAATATGATTGTCATTTGTTCAATGCGCTGGTCCATTTTGAACTAATTTAACCTCTAAATGAATTTTTAAGAAAATTTTTTCCCAAGGTTTTTGCATTTACTGATAAATATAATGAATCCATTGAATTTTTTTTGATTCTTATCCATTACATTACTAGAACATCATTCATATTTGTTGTGTAAAAAAAGTGATTTTTGAAAAATCTTCTACATGTTGTGATTGGAATTTGTTGATCTACAAATGAAATAACAAGAGAATACTTCTTTTTTTTGTTAAGATATTTAAGTGTTGTTTACTGAAAAGCAGTTACCTACTTCTTAGTGGAATTAAATTAATTTTTTTATGTTGATTGAAAAATAAAAAAGATCAATTTGAAAGTTTTTTCACTATTTCATAAAAATGTTTAGATTACCTAGATATTTAGGTTTGAGGTTGGGTGTTAAAATTCTTCCTCAACTGAAGAAACATTGGAAATGGTAAATAGTTTGAATTGAATCCAAAAATTTTCAAAAGTAAGCAATTTTAAAAAAAAAAATACTGGTCAAAAACAAATAAAAAAGAGAAAGGGAAAAATTACAACATTATTTTAAAAAAATCAAAAATAAAATGAAGAACACTTGGACTGATCAAAATTTTACACATTCTTTGTTAGCATTAAAATTTTATAATAATTTCTACAGCAAAATTTTTAGTTTACATAACTTTTTAAAAATTTCATATTGAACAAATGTTCAATGAATTTCAATAAATTTTTTCCTTTCTTGATTTGATAGCTCAATTGAAGAAATAAAAGAACATTATCAATTAAAATTGTCTTCCAAATTTTCATCTTAGATTTAATTTAGGAAATAAAATTTATAGTAGCTTTACAGAATTTGTCTAACAGGAAGATGATTACATGATTATGTATCAGATTTTACAAGTATGTGATGGACAGAGTGCAATGAGAAAAAACACCAAAATCTTATAATGTTACTCAAACAAAAACCAAGATTGCTAAAAACAAATTACTCCATCCAATTGTATATTAAACAGAAGCATTTGAAAATTCTATGGTGAATATTAATTGTTCAGGCATAAATCATAGAGATATTTCCTAGTGTCAATGGACACTATAAATAATTTAAAACTACACAAGTTTGACATTTTCTGGTCATAAATTTTAAAATCAATAAAGATAAAAATGTAATTCATCCTGGAAAATGAAGGATCAATTTCACTGGGAAATACAATAATTCATGTATTTTTATGATACATAGTAAAGAAATCTTGTTATTCATAATTATAAACTTTTAAATGACCAGAAACATCAGAAAGGAAAATTACAAAAACAGAGGTATTTTCTTAATTGAAGGAAATTTGAAAAAGAAAAAGGACAAAGCATCAATTAAAAGAAGATAGAATACATGCTTTGTTTAATGAAATTTTTTTTTACAGCAAATACCAAATTGGAGAATTTCAAAAATTTTCAAAAAATTTTAAAATGATTAAGTTTTTAACAGAGGACGGAAAGTAAAGCAATGAAATTGAAACATGCTAGAAATAAAGAAAAGAGTGTTGAACTATTACATAATATTAGTCCTCCTATATAGCAGTGAATACTGGACAATATCCTTACAGATGAAGAGACTTGAAGCAACAGAAATGTGGGTCTAAAGAAGGATACTAAGACTATCATAGACCAAACATATGAGAAATGACAAAGTTTTTGAGAAAACAGAAACAAAAAGGACACTTATGCTTAAAATCAGGAAAGCTTGGAAATTTTGATACCCACAGGATAGACTGAAGGCAATTCAAGGATAAAGGAAAACAACATACCTTGCAAATTTGAGTAAATGCATTGTAGAACAGGGTTTAGAAAAGATAGCAAAAAGATAACATTTATTAAGAGCTACAAAGTACAGCAAGTTGTGGAGAGGCATGATTAACAATGTTCTGAAACAGATCTTTGTATATCTTCATGTTTAAACTTTACTACAGTTTAAGCTGCAAAATACTATAGTTAGTGAATTACAGTTACCAAATGAGGGCATAAAACTGAAAAAAAAAGAAAATATGATTTACAGAAACCAATTATCAAGGTTTTTTTTAGGCATTGAATAAATATAAGAGTCTAAATAAACTACCACAAAAGTAAGATTTTATTAACAAATCAATATTTCTCAACAGATGAGCAACCATTGTCAATATCTTGACAATTTTGAATAGTATCTTGACATATTTCAAACGTTACCAAAACTGTTTATTCAATAAAATTCATTGACTCTTGAAATGATTCTGTTCTGCTGTAAGCCGAATATTACTAGGGATATTTTCATTAGTGTTTAATTTTTTAATTAAAATTCTTTCTTTTGTTTCTATTACATCTTAGATTTCAAATGGGCTAATGATTTTATTTGTACCCTGTATAAACAACTATATATACAATATGTGTACAGATATAGATATTTAAAAAGTAGTATCAAAAAGTTCTAGGCTCAATTCATTTCCCAAAATCAGTATTCAGATATTTGTCATTAAAATACTAATTTTGGGAATGAGGAGAATTTTCATTAGTAATAAGCCATATATCAAGATATAATAATGACATATATATATAGTTATATATGAGTATAAATATTATATTTTAAAACACCAAAAAAATGAGTTTATTTTTAAACTTTTTGATTTTTTGACTTTCTGCCAACCAGGTCAATCTATGAGACTTTGGATTGGGTTACACAAGTGAACATTTTCCATCAAATGACAAACTTTATAAACATTAATTTATATATATATATATATATATATATATATATATATATATATATATATATATTATTTAATAAACGTGCAATCAATTTACAAATACATGAATTATTTATTCACACAAAACTAATGCAAAGGTTAATGATTTTAAATGGCGAGACATCCATCTCGCAAACAATTCAAATAATACACAAAAACCTTAGATCCGTTATGAATGAATTGATCCTTGTTATATAAATTTCTGCCGTATTAGTTGTTGTTATTTTTTTACTACAAGCTTTCGTCTGTTTTGACAGACATCTTCAGGTATATAATAGATGTTATTTCTTGTTTTTTTCTCTTAGTAATTTTAGGACATCGAAAATATATGTGTATTGTATCCGAAATGCTATTGAAAATGAGATATTGGTTTTGAAACGCGCCAATGCAACGCTGAGTTTGATTTTTGAATTTTTTTTTTTAAAATTTTTGCGTTTATTAGAAAATATGGTAATGAACAAATTATTTTACTGGTAAATTTTACTGTCAAAGTGGCATGAATTATATTGTTCAATAAAGTACAATTTTGGTAATATTATCATTTATTAACCAAAAAAAGCAATGGATCAAGATATTTAAAATGAATTAACCTTTAATTAGTCTATCAAAAATAATTCATTATATATATATATATATATATATATATATATATTATATATATATATATATATATATGAAATAACAAAAAAACAAAGTTAAAAAATATGAATTGACTGAGGGTTGAGCATGCTAGTTTTGTTCAAAACTTTGATCAACTAGATGATAAATTTACTCTCTCCCAGAAACTGTATATAAGGTCTATATATCATAGTTGCATTATAAATTTCAGTATGTTCTGAGGGGTATTGAACAAACACATGATGTTTGACAAAATGTCTTCAATGAGGGAATTAAAAAGGTTGTGTTAGTAGAATAGATGATTATATATATATATATATATATATATATATATATATATATAATTTATTCAAATTTAGGTAATTTTGTTATGGGTAGACCTGAGGAGGATGATATCCAGAGATATCAATGTAAAATTCATAGCAGATATGTTTGAATAAAAGACAGACCAAGTTAAGATTCCATGTAATAAGCTATTTCACCATAACCCCTTTAACAGGGTTCTGGATCATCAGACTTTACTTCCAAAAGCTGAAATGAAAAATGAAAAGAAATTCACGTTTTTTACGGACCTCATCAAGTATACGCAAAGTTAACGAAGTGAGGAAGTGAGGTGGGAGAGAGGATATGAGTGTGTCATATGTATCATTTTAGTTTCCTATTTTAACCCCAGTGTGTCACCTGGATGTTGCTCAAATTTAACGCGTCTCGTCTCTAGATAAAGGTGGCTAAGGGGTGAGCGATAAGAACTACATTAAAGGGAGACGTTACAACAACCCCAATAAATTACACGACAGGTTTCATTCAAATTCTTAGACGCTGTCAGTTCGCGTTACTTTAACGTGCATATTTGGGAGGTTAAGGTTTGATAAATATCTAAATTTTCAAACAATCTACGAAGAAATTAATTTGAAATTCGGTGGAGTTTTGGGTATTTTCTATGAAGCAGTCGATTGGAAAACTCCATAGACAGAACATTGAAAGAGTAATCCAATTTATATTTAGTACTTTTTCCACTAAAACTTTTATCTTATAGATTGTTAGGTTGACATTTATTCGTTTGATTTTTGTTCATTAAGTAAACTCGTGATTGTTTTTTGATTTTTGTTCATTAAGTAAACTCGTGGTTGTTTTTATATATATATATAATTATCAATTTTTATTTAAATATTTTTTTTTTTTAATATATATCTTTCAATCTCAATTAAAATATATATATAAATTTATATATATATATATATATATATATATATATATAATTGGAGAATATTAGAGGAGAATTTGGAATTATTTATTTATTGAAACTGATAGGTTTTTATTATTTTAACATTATTTTATGCATATTTATTAGATCCATTTATTTATTATTTATATTTATTTATTTTCATCTACCAGCCTGAATATTATATAAAATATATATATAGAAACACAAAACACATTTTTTTAAAAATATATATTTATTTATATATCCATATACACTGAACATATATGTATACGCACATCCACATCAGAAAAAATTTATATAAATGTATATATATGCATACTACATACATACACACACACACACACATATGCAAACGCAATCTGCAGAATATCTTAATTTGAACATATGCGTTAATTTGCACTTACATATATCTTTTGATATTTATCCCTATTCTGAATGTCCATTTGCATCCACTTATGCCTGCGTTCGAAGACTATCTCAGTATTTAATTACAATTTATTGTTTTTACAATATAATATTACCCGATATTTCATAATGATATAAAAACATATAAGTACCTAACTAATTGTGCATCTCCATATAAAAAACAAAAAAAAAAAAAAAAACTGGTATGTCTTCTTTTTCCGTATAAAAAATATACATGTACATATCAACAGGTGTCTCAGTTTGCAAATACATTATCATAGTTTGTATACATACAGTCATGTATTTATATGTTCACTGATGCATAGTAATATTTCTAAAAACAAAGGGAATATAAAACATTCAAAATTGCTGTTAAATATGATTTTTTTATTGTATTTGTTTGACAGGTTTACTTTTTTTTTATTTTCGGCATTTAAAAACATAGTATTCATTATGTTTATTTAGTAAAATGTCTGGATCTTTATGTTTGATTATGAGGATTTTCTCCTTCAAACAAAAGTTGCATCTGTCTCTGAAGCAGCCAAAAAGTTCTGGCTTTGATATTAAAAAATAAAAGAATTTTTATTATATATATAATTTATATATATAAATAATTATCATAATTATTTTATTTGCTGTTATTTTTTTTGGAATTTTTTTTGAAAATTATAGTTACAATGTTTAGGACATTTACCAATCTTACATCTTAAAAAATATATACTTGGTAACATTCTTTAATTTTGAACTTTTTATTCTATCCATTTCTTTGATTTTTTGAACTCTGGACGATTGTTTTTTCAAAATCATATTTCCTTGTTCTTATTCATTTTTGTTTTTATTTTTTCTTTTTCCTTGCATATATGTTTTTTTCCATTCAGACCCAAGAACTGAACTCACAACTGCCATTTTCCTGAAAGGTTTTTAAAATTTTACCACCATATGATTTAAACAATCTATCTAAATTTTTCTTTAAACCAAATTGTTGTACAAGGTGATTGTTTCAAATAGATTCATAAATTGATTTTTTTTAATCCAGAACCGGTTAAAAAATGTTGTTGTTTTTTAAACACTATTCAAGATATTTACCTATGTTAATTTTTTTTCAGAAAAGAGAACATTAAAAAAAGTTCAAGTAGAAAATTATATAAATTATTTTTTTTTTTTTTTTTATCCTTTTTATGGTTTTTTTTTTTCTTAACTATATTTATCTAAATTTCTTTGAATAATTCAAAAAAACTTTTTTATTTTCAAATGTTTATTATTCATTTTTTGCATAATTCATACTTTTGTTTTCTTTTAGTTTTGATTCATGGAATATTTATTTATTTAAAAATTTACTTTGAATATTTTTTTGTCAAAATGTCCAATTTGATCCTTTATTTCGACAAATGAATATTTATATATCATTTGATTTTTTTCTTTTAAAATTTATCTTTTATTATTTTTCTTTGAATATTGTTTTTTTTATTTTTAAAAATCTTTTGTAAATACTAAATATTTTATTAACAGCAGTGTTTGTTCAATATTTTTTTTATATTTTAAATGGTTATTTAAATTGAGTATTTTGACAAAACAAGAATTGATTCCATATATATTGTGTTACTTTTTGAATACTTTTCTTTTTAAAATATTTCTTTACAAAATATCGTTTCTTATATTTGAGTTAATCAAAAATCCCATTGGGAATCAAAACAGATTGTTATCTTTTAAATCAAAGTATTGAACAATCAGATTTTTTGATATGGACTGAATTTATTTTTCATTTAAATTCTTTTTTTAAAGATCAAATACCAGAACATTGTTATATCTATTATGATTTGATGAAATATTGAATTTCATTGATCTTAATAAATTATTTTACATATATTCATTTAAAATATATATATATATATAATTATATATATATATATATATATATATATATATATATATATATATATATATATATATGTATATATATTCAAAAATGATGCATATATTATAAATATATATATTTTACATCAGGTATGTTATAATAATTTTTTTTTTTTTTTCTTTCTTTTTTTGAATAATAATTTTTGATAAAACATGGAAATAAATAAACTACTGAAACATATAAAAAAAAAAATGAATGAATTGACATAATATTATTTTGATTTGTCTTTAGGACATTAAAAACGTTTTAATTAAGGAAAAGATAACTATTATATTACATTTATCTTTTGAAAATAAAAATGTCATTTTTGGGAAAGCTTAGATTGGATATAAACATGTTCAATATGGTGATTTTTTTGTCCTTCAATGATAATGTTAAAAGCTTCAAACAATATGAAAAAATTACTAAAAATAAATAGACAAATATTGTCCAATTTATATTATTTATATAATATATATATATATACAATAGAAAAAAATCAAGAAAAACACACAAAAATATATATATATATATTTATATATTATGGTGATATAATATAATGTCTGAAACTGTATAAGATAAGAATAAAATAATATATCTTCAGGACATTTTCATAACATTTAATTTTTATCAATTCAATATGACAAGATGATGTATTAATAACAAGATTCAAACCCTCTTTTTTTAATATATTTCTTATTAGATGTTTTCTGTTTAATAATTTACGTTTTTGTTTTTACTATAATTTTCTATATTGGATCTATATATTTATATATTTTATTATATATATATATATATATATATATATATATATATATAACCATATGTAAATTTGATAGAGTAATAGATATGCATGCATTTTTTTTTTGAATGAAACATTTTTGTTTTAATAAAGATTTTCTTTACAAGTTTTTTGATAATCAATCATGTCAATGTTTTTTTTTGTTTAAAACAATTGTTATTAATTAAAATTTTTTTGTATACTCTGTTCTTATGTATAAAAATTTTAAATTGTTTATATCAATTTATTGAAATATTTTTTAAAAAGAATATTGAACTTTTTTTCTTTGCATGTTATTATTGATAAATTTTCAATATAATTTTATTTTTATTTGCTTAATTTGATTTATTTAACAAATTGAATTTAGCTGTAAAATATTCACAAAATTCAATTTTTTGATAATCTGATCTAATAGGGAAGTGTTTATCAATTAATTTAGTTTTGGTCTTATTTTTTGTTTTTAATTGAATTTTTTTAGGTTTTTTATAATTTCATCAAATTTGAATAATGCTTTTATAAATTTTTTTATGTTAAAAAATATGAGAAAAGTTTAATAAACGGTTGTGAAAAGGATAAAAGATGAATGATAATAGGCTTTTAATTTTTTATAATCATTAAACAAAAATAATAATTTTTATACCATCTAAACCAATATATTCAGATTTTTAAATCACGGTCATTATTATGAGTTGATAAATATTCAGTGATTATGTATATACAGTCCTCAAAAATGAAAAACTTGTATATTTTTGTTTTTCTAGTCCTCATTAAATAGCATTAATCATTTATACATTGATTAAACCAAACTTACTTTGTTGAAACTATTGTTAGGAAATTAATATACATTATAGATTTAAGTTCAGGGTTGATTCTTTATATTATGCACATTTCTGCCTTCGTCAAATTAAATTTTTATATGGATGTATTAGGGTTATAAAAAGTGTATATTCAATAAACTTTTTTCTCAGATGAATGGTAAAAAAATAATATTTTTTTTAAACTTAATGGAAATTCTTTTATTTATAGATATCAAAAACGTACAGCTGGGGTATCTAAATGCAATTAACATTTGAGTTGTTGTTTGGTTTTCCATGGTTTGTAGGTTCCATTGTTTAATTTGAATGTTATATCTAAGAAAATTTACTATTTTGAACGATGATTGGATTTTATTTCTATCCCAAAAAGGGTAACAAATTCATTATTATTTCATCAATTATTTTTTTTCTTGGTTCTTTAAGAATATTTATTTCTTATTAAGTTTTCATCAGTTCTGATTTAGACAAAAACCATGGGATCTTTAGAGACGAAACAGAAATTTGGACCTTATCGAATCTATTAGACAGTACAATAAAAAATAAATAGTTTGAACTAGTTGTTATGAAATGTTATTATTATACAGAGATGACGGGCTCATGGTAGTGAAAATCCAAAATTTTAAAATAGATAAAATTAGAAAGATAATTAACAGTGAATTAAAGAAAACTAAATTTAAAAACAAAGTTAACACAAAATTCGAAAAAAGAGTAAACTTCCTATAATTTTGATTAGACTTAATGAATATTCATATCACCTACCTTACAGAAAACCTAATACTAATCCCTTTATGTACATCCAAGTCAAACCATCCTCCATCTATAATAAGTCATACCAGCATCAATAGAGAAAAGAATAAGTATGAACTCATTCAAAGAAATATTCCAGTAAACACAGTAGTTTTTGGTCTGCAGCCCTAAAATTCATGGATACAAAACACTTAACATCAATTATATAAAAACAATAGTACAAACCAGAAGAAAAACAGGAAACGTGAAAAATCATTTGGTATATTACCCCCCATTCAACCAAATGGTCATTACCAAACTAGGACATAAGTTCCTAGCTTTAATTGAAAAACATTTTCCCACTAATAGCAAACTTAGCAACATCTTTAACAAAAACACCTTAAAATTAAGTTACAGCTGCACTGAAAATATAGAAAGAATCATAAAAAACATAATAAGAAAATCCTAAAAAAACATGCAATGCCAAAAACAAATAAATAAAACACATAAACTAAAATTGGACAAAAATGTGAAAAAATTATGTGATTGTAGAAACCCTAAAAATTGCCTATTTGGAAAATAAATGATCCATAAAATTGTGTGGTATACCAATGCACTATCTCATCCATTATATATAAACACTGATAGGATATATATAGGATCAATAAAGAATGAATTTTAAAATTAGATGGAGACAACACAAAATTTATTTCAATAATATTCAAAATAGAAATCAGACATCTCTATCCAAATATTTCTGGCATTTAAAAAAAACAAATAAAACACCAAAAGTAAAATGGAAAATAATAAATACAAAAACAAGAACCTGTAAAGATGGGGGATGACCCATGCCCTAAATGCTTACAGGAAAAACTACACATCATTAAATTTCTAAATAATGAAAATTTATTAAACCATAGGCAGGAGTTAACGTTTTTGCAGACATCAACAAATTTCGCATTAAATAATTTTTAAACAAAAAAAAAAAAAATTAATTAAAAAAAAAAAAATATACTGCTTTTAAAATTTTTAAAATTATATATAAATCATTAAATAGGAAAAAATATTTTTTTGTCGTCAAAAAAAAAAAACAAATTGAAATTCAGTGCAATGCGATTTGTATATAAAACACCCACTTGAATAAAAAAAATAAATAAATAGATAATCAGATGGACAATAATAAAAACAATCCCCCAGACACATAACGATTGTAGGTGCGCCATAAAAATATCCCTCACTGGGAACTAACTAAAGGATGACCGCAAACATTAGCCTTAAAATAGATACCCTACCCAACCTTAGCAAAACCTCTTAGAAGATGATGAATCTATTGATAAGAATTAACTCTCTGACCACTTAACGAAGGAAAATAGTCTAGCCACTCCCACAATAACGAATTTTGTAATGGACCATGCCTAAAAAATACACGTAAACCGACAAGATAGCTTATTCCTAAAATTTCGCTTGAAGATGAAACGGGACTAAACACCACAATCCAATTTTAATTTTAATAATTATTTGGATGGTTTCTGGCTCTCGTTTTTGAAACATGAGAACTCTTATGTAGCGAAGGAATCATATTTTTAAACAAAAAAATATTATTATAATATAAGCTCTACTTCTGTATGGAGCACTGTTTTCTTAAAAATAAAAAAAAAATACTAAGGAACCCAAATTATGCACCCAATGTGTTCTTTTTCTATTTTCTGCATTCTTATCTGTTATATATATATATATATATATATATATATATATATAAGTGACATTATATACTATAATATATAAAATATATATATATACCTTAAACTATATTTTATTATATGTATGCAGTGGGGGGAAACAAAAATGTATAACTTATTGTATTTCCAACTAATGAATAAACATACTTTTCATATAATTAAGTGTACACAGATGCAAAATAACTAAATATGCATAGAAAACAGAAAAAAGTTGATTTAATAAAAATAAATCCCATTCATCCATTTTAATAGGTGAAAAAAGTATTCATACAACATAAATTTCAGATTTTAAACTTTTAAATTGTATGAATACTCTAGATTATTCAAGTGGAATATTCTATAATGTTCCAATAATGTTATCAGTAGTTATTTTTAGCCTAAAAATACAAACTGAACATTCTGTAATTGATATTGTTGCAAGAAGGTTATCATCATGGCAAGAGGTAAAGAATTTGCAAAAAGAACTGATTGTTAAGCTCTGGAAAGAATGTAAAGGCTACAGGAAAATCTCAGACAACCTGAATATACCATTTACTACCATGAGTTCATTCATTGCAAGATATAGAAAACTCAAAACTGATGAAAACCAATGAAGAACAGGTGCTCCATGGAAGATTTCTTCAAGATCTTTGAGGAAATTAATGTGTCAAATTAAATAAAACCTAATGGTTACTCATCAAGAGTTGCAGGGTGATTTGCTTTCATAAGGAATCTGTGCCACTAAACAGACAATAAGAAATAAATTCATAGGAACAATCTAAAGTCACTCTCCTCTCAGAAAACTCCACTACTATTGAAAAGACACAGAGATGCCAGGTTGAAATTCGTTTATGAACATAAGGATAAAGAAAAATCATATTGGGAAAAAGCATTATCAAGAGACAAAACCAAAAATGAGTTGTTTGGACATAATTCTAGAAATTATGTATGGTGATACTTTCAAAAAAACAAAAAACAAAAAAAACACAATACCAACAGTGAAATTTGCTGGTGGCAGGATCATGGTATGGGGATGTTTTTCAGCAAATGGTACTGGCAACATATTAGTAATAGATGGTAGAATGAATGCCACAGCTTATCAAGATATTTTGGAAGCAAATTTAATGATTTTGGTTGAAAATCTTGAACTTCCTCTTGATTAGATCTTCGAACAAGATAATGACCCTAAGCACAATGCAAAATCTAGAAAGAAATGGCTTGCTGAAAATATTGTAAATATCCTGAAATGCCCAAGTCAGTCCCCAGATTTAAACCCAATCATGAAGTAGTGGAGTTATTTGAAAATTCAAAATCCAATCAAGACATCTCAGATCTGAAGAACATATGCAAAGAAGAATGGAACAAAATACCAACTAAAATTTGCAGATCATTAATTGAAAACTACAAGAGGAGGTTGGTTGCTGTAGAAGTGAATAATGCCTATTCTACAAAGTATTAAATGAAGATTAAATATTCTTTTTTGTACTATACAAATAATTTTTCCCCCCCATTAAAATGAATGAATGGGATTTATTTTTATTAAATCAATTTTTTTCTGTTTTCTATGCATATTTAGTTATTTTGCATCTGTGTACACTTAATTATATGAAAAGTATGTTTATTCATCAGTTGGAAATTCAATAAATTATACATTTGTATGTGTATGAATATTTGTCTCCTTCACTGTGTATGTATATATGTAATATATATATATATATATTATATATTTTAGATATATGATTGCATATGTATGTGTATATTTACCACTAATATTATTTTTATATATATATATATATTTTATGAATATTATAAGGGTTGAACAGTTCCATTCAATGACCACACCTACCTTAAGTGTAAGAGAAATTTCAAATGTAAAGGAAATCGACTCTTTTAAAATGTAAGTAAAAGATGAGAATTCTTTCCACAGAGTGGAATCTCAGAATCTAAAAAAATAAGGGGAAAGAGGGAGAAAAAAAAACCTTACATAAAATGAACCAGCAGCACATAACTGCTCAAAGACAAAAAGAATTGGTTCTTTGCTAGTGTTCTGGTTCTACCTTTGTGCTTAAGTCAAAAGATGCCATTACAAAAAAAAAAAAAAAAAAAAAAAATGACTGAAAGATTAGAACTACTTCTTGTCCTTGACAATACTCTTGGCTATACTGAGCAATTTTTAAGTCTGCATAGTCTTCATTTTTTTTTTTTTTTGTATTTTGAGATTATCAATAGCACTATTCTTATTTAACCAATCAGAAAGCAGAGAAAACTTTGTAGGGTAGAAAATAGTGGGTTATACTGCAATGAATCTCCAAGAATTCAGCGAAAAAATAACTAAAAAGCAATGTTGATAGAATACATCTAAAATAAATCCTGACAATCATTTAATTAGATATTTTGAAGAAATTTTCTGACTTCAATTGTAAACCTGTGTAATTATAACAACAAATGAAATGAATAGGCAAAGAAGAGTACCAGATATACTGACAGACAGACCAACAGATATATATAGAATGAAAAATATTACTAATTGGGTAGAACAATGGATATACCAATGTCGATGCTAAGTGCTCTTTTTCCTTTACAACTTTACATCTTCTTTGACTTGCATTGTGAACATGTAACAAAAATATTAGTCTTGAAATAACTGCATTGGGTATTTATTGATCATCTTCTTCTACAAAATAGGAAATTGTAGAGAGCCATGATTGCCTACCTCTTGAAGCTCTTAGAAATATTTGACTTTTTACTAACCCTCTCCCTCCCTGTTCTGTCATCCATTTGCAGAAGCTCATTAGGTAAGTTACTCAATTTCTGTCTTTTCTTCTTCCATGCAATATGTCCTGAGGTTGTAAAAATTTCCAAGCCTTCTTTTCCCCAGAAAGATATGTCCTAGAAATTTCAGCTCCTCAGCAGAAGCATCCTTTATACTTCCATTTTCCTGAAAACTTTCTTGTTGCTCATATGTTCCATTGATGGTATTCTCAGCATCCTTCTGTAGAACCATTGTTTTCTCAAAGCAACTCTTCATCTGTGAAGAAATTGTCCAGTATTTGATGCTATATAGGAGGACTGATATTACATCACAATTGAATACTCTTTGTTTCTAATGAAGTTTTCCTGTTTTTGAATACTTTGATTCGCTTTTAGAATGCACTTTGTATTATTCCAATATGGTTTCAGATTTGGGTGTTACATTTTCCATCCTTAACACTTAAAATATTTAAATTCTCTCGTTTGCTTGATTTTGAAATCCCCAATTCTGAGTTTGCATCCTGGGCTGTTACACTTGATGACCATTTTAAATTTTGTCTTCATGCAATTGATGGTTCATCCTTTCTTTTAATGTTTTAAAGTCTTTTGATGTCATTCTTTCTTACCTGTCTGAAAATATCTTAAATCAGCTTAATTAAGTTTCATTTAGTTTCATTTATCAGATGGAGAGAAATATGGTTATCTTTCATCATGCAGATCATGGAAATAAAATATAGATAGACAGATAGCTAAGTACTTACAGAATCAAATATATATTCAAATGAGGATAGAGATTGTAACAATAATAATAATAATAATGGCTGACTGCTCGTTTTTTCAAGTATACCCATCTTTTAGGGTGGCTAGTTAATCCCTGCTGTAGATATGGCTGCTCAGACACATTTGTGTTTCTTCAACACTCAAGAGCTGACATGTTGTTTATATTGCAGCTATGCTGAGCAGACTAGATTAGATACAATTTTTATGGGAAAACATATAATCTGACACATCCAGTAGTTCAGCAAGTACAGGAATGACTGTCACGATAACTTCATGCACATACAACTATTGACTCCCAAAGCGTTCCATGTATGCATTTTTACTTACAATGCTTGAGTCAACCAGTCACATAATTTTCAGGCACTTCTCAATGGGGCTGCATGCTGGATTCATCTCCCTAGGACATTATTATCAACAGTTCATCTCCTTTGTTAATTTGACCATGATGTAATTTAAACTTGAGCCTCATGGCTAGAATGTTAACACACTTAGCTATACAATACAATATACAGATGGGAGTAAACATAACTATATTAAATAAATATGAGTATATCAATATTTTTACCATGTAAGTACTGTAGATTTTACAGTCAAATAAATGTACTGATTGCTCCAGGGAAGAAAATTCATGCTTCACCAAATGAAAATGGCCTTCAAAAACAGCAATGAAAATTTTGGCTTTTATCTTTGTTCAAACACAAGTGCCAGAAGCAAAGCATGCAACTATTTCAGTTGCCAAGCATGTCGTTTGATGAAATGAGTAAACAAAAGGAGACAAGGATAGAGAGAGAGAAAACTATATACCGTTAGAGCTGCAGATAGATTCAAAATTTGAGAGAGTAGGATAGATAATCCTGATGGACTAGAAGATAAATTCAGAATTCAAGAGAGTATCATAGATAATCATGATGAATCAGCAGACAGAATCAGAATTCCAGAGTAGGGTAGATATCCTGATGGACCAGCAGATAGATTAAGAATTCAAGAATTACTTTTTCTTAACTCTGACCTGGAGCTCTTTAGTTATAGTTACAAACTAGTTTATATAGTCATTATTTGTGAGGCGTTGTAATATTTACACTTCCTACTTTTGAGATTTAAATTTTTTTTATAAATATTTTACTTTTTATTTGTACTAATATCTCCCTCTCCTCATTCTGGAGAATTTGCCAATGTACTTTGCAGTATTTCCATCTTGGATCCACTTCCAGTTCTTCACTATGCTTTCTTTTTCTGGAAAATGTTGTAGGTTCCCTGATTTGGTGTGGTGCTGGCACATCAAAAACATAGGATTTTTATTGGTTCTTCCAATGTTTCAGGTTTTTCATCAATGAACCTTTTTTTCAGTTGATTAGGGTGCCTTTTATGATCAAATCTTTTACCTTTTATCATTTATATCATTTTCCAAATTCTTGCTTATATTATGACATCTTCCCAAGTTTCTTTGCCATTCTTATATGTTTTAAAAAACACTTCATAGCCAATCTGGAAAATTTTGATGTCATTTTTGTTATCTGTTCATGTTTTTCGACTTGGTAATAACTTGTCAAACACCAATTTTACTTTTCTAGCAAACATTAATTCTGCCAGTGACATGCCTGATGGGATATTGGGGTTAAGTGTTACATGGTAAACTCTCAGAAAATCTTGAAGTGCTTCCTCATTTACTTTCTCAAGACTTGCTTTCTTCAACACTTTTGAATAACAAACCATTACACTTGACCTTGGATGATACGGCAGGGTTGTAAAATAAATAGAGAACATCTTACAAAAGTCTTTCAATTATTTACTTGTGAATTGCGTTCCATTATTAAAGACTATGGTATCTGATATGCCATATCTTGCAAATAGTTCATGCAAGAAATTCACTATCATTGAAGATGTTGGATTTTTGCACTTATAAAATTCCGGCAATTTATTTAAACTGTCAACTATCTCAAGATAATGTGATCCATTGACAGGATCTGCAAAACCAATATGCAGTCTTGACCATGGGATGTCTGTCATTGGCCAAGGTTCCATCTTCATCATAGGTAGTTTTGCTGCCAGAGCACAACCTCTGCAAGCTTTCACTATTTTTTTCAATATCTTGGTCCATTCTGGTCCAATATACAAAACTTCTCATCAGAGATTTCATTCTTGAAATACCAGGATGTTAGCTATGAAAATTCTTCTATATTCACTTCTGTAACACACTTGGGATTACAATCCTTTGCCTGAACATTACTACATCATTGCATAGAAAGTAAGAGTTTAAGTCTTGATTTTGTTCTTTGTTACTTTCTTTCAATTGCTTTTTTATTTTCGTAATAAAGACATCATTTTCCACTTTTTCTTTTATTTCTTCCAGAGTAACTGGTAACTCTTGTACAATGTAGCACAAAATGTTTTTCATTACCATTTTGCTCTTTAGTGCTGCAATTATTGTGTCCACAAATGGCTCAACATTTTTATGTATTAATCTTGATAATCCATCCACATGTCCTATATCTTTAGACAGTTGGTAATCTATCATAAAATCATATTTTAATAAGATGGTACCCCAGCATTGTGGTTTGTTAGCTGTATGCATAGGTATTCCTTTCTTTGAACCATATACTGTTAATAGAGGGCTGTGTGCTGTTTGCAACCTGAAGTTTCTTCATTGCAAATATAATTGCTAGAGACTCTCCATCTGGCTGTAATTTTTCTCTACTGGTAGATACAAGTGTAAAGCATGAGTGAAGGCTTTGATTTTATGATCATATGTGTGTAAAATCACTCCTCCAATACCAAACTCACTAGCATCTGGCACCACTATAATTTCTGATTTGGGATTGTAGTGTGCTAATAATGAATCTAATTTGTCTTTTTTTTCATTTTGTCAAACACATTTTGACAGTTATCATTCCAGTTCCACTACTCCTTTTTTAAGTAGATCATTCAGTGGAGCTCTCAAATTATGCATATTATATACATATATTTTATAGTAATTAGCCAGTCCTAGAAAAGCTTTTAACATAGTCATGTTTGTTGGTAGAGGCATATTTTTAATTGTGCTTGCGCTCAAGAAATCTGGTTAATGACCATTCTTATCAATTTGACCAAGGTATTTAATTTTTGGCGAAAAAAATTTGCATTTTTGTTCACTGAGCTTGAATCCATACTCTTAGATTTTCCAAAATTGTTTTCACATGCTCAGCATGGTGTTCTTTAGATATACTTTTGATTAAAATGTTGTCCAGGTACACCACTGTGAAATCACAAACTGCAAGCATGTTATCCACAGCTTGTTGAAAAATAGCTGGTGTCATCTTTATGCCAAAAGGAAATCAGTTAAACTTCTATAATCCTCTGTGCATATTTATGGTCATTAATTCTGAACATTCATTTTTAATCTGAATTTGTAAATATGCTTCAAAGAGATCCAGCTTTGAAAATATTCTTCTGACGTTTAACTTTGAAAAAATTTCCTCTGAACTTAGTAATGGGTAGTTATGCGTTTCTAAACAACTGTTTAATCCTGTTGAGAAATCCACACAAACATAAATTTCATTATTTTTTCCTTTACACATACACTGCTGATGCAGTCCATTTTGAATGGTTCATTTGAATGGTTCATTTGTTCTATTACACAAATTCTTTTGAGTCTGTCCAATTCTTCATTGACTTGTTCCAATACTGTGAATACTCCATCTTGACTTAAATACTGGTGTTGTACCTTTTTTTACTTGAAAATTTTGAACACTGACCCACTTCATTTGACAGAACATCTGAAAAACATTTTTTAATTCTTCCTTAAATATTTTAAATTTGTCAATTGTCCACTTAACAATAAATTGTCCACTATTACAATAAATGTTTATCAGCAAATCCAAAATTTCAAATATTTCCAACCAGTCAGTACTGAATAAATTTGTAGTGTTTTTTTTAATACATAAGATTTAGTTTTTATATGCTTATTACAGAATGAGACATTACAAGTCATTTCTCAAAAAAAAAAAAAAAAAAAAAATTTACACCAGAAACTGAACTTGCAACTTTGGAAGTTCTTTTCAAGAAAAGCTTTCCAATTTCCTTCCATGTGGTTTCACTGATTATTGAAATATCATCCCCAGTGTCCAGTAGTATTTTTACACCTACATTATTTATTTTTACATTCACAAATTTCCTTTTGTTTTCTGTGATCATTTTTTTCTTGGTTTGGTTTTGGAGTGTGACTTTATATGTTATCATTTGCCATACTCTTAAAATTCTGCATTTTTAAATGGACAGTCTTTTCCAAGATGTAATTTACCACATCTAAAACAAGTATTATTCACCTTTTTGTACATTTATCATTTGCTTGTAACAATGCACATTCTTTTATCTGAATTTCTTCAGTATTGTGTTTCCAACTTAAAATTGTCTGGCAATTGTCCACTATTTCTTACAGTGTTATAATGCTGTTTTGTTCAATTTTCACTTTTATTTCACTATCATTTTTAGCTGTTAAAACCTGGAACAAAAATTAACCCTTTGAACATATCTTGAGTCATTTCTTTTATTCTAAACTTTTCACAATTTTTGATGAAAATACCAGCATACGTAACAAAATCTTTGTCAACTTTTTTGGTAAGGTTCATGCACCTCCAACAAGCATTAAATAGAGAGCTCTTGTCACTGAAGGTTTTCGTCAGAATGTGTACCATGTCTTCAAACCTGATTACACCTGGTTTTTGGTAATATGTAGTTGCAGTATTTTTGTTGTTGAGGAAAACAGCTCCACAATCTCATTTTTCTCTCATCTTTCCAGCAGCTGCATTTCTGGCTGAATATTTGTTCATATCTATAAAAATGCACAGATAAAGCCAGTTCCTCATTAGGATTGTATACAGATTCTGATATGGTGTTTTAGCGTCTAGCATAAGAGACATTCAAGAATTTTTTTGTTTTCTTCAGAATTATGTCCAACAACTTCTGTTGCTGTTTTTGTAGTTCTAGCAACTATTGATTGTTGTTGAATTTCAACAATTGAAGCCAAAATTTGTTCCATATTTGCAAGAATATGTTTTTCTTTCTACACACAAGAGAAACATATTTTTTTTAAAAAACTGTGCTTAAAATTCTTGTCATCACCTGTATCCTTGTTCTCAAAGCAACAAGTATGTTTTTGTTCCTGTACTTGTTCACTCCACATGAGTTCCAAAAATCCTTGTAACTCCAGTTACAAGGTTTGATTTGTTTGATTCCTGAATCCTCATTACTGTTACAATTCATAAAAGTTCCAAATCCTCATCACAATGGTTATAAATCGCTTGGGTTTAGAATATCTCATCACTACTATAATGCACTTTGTAGTATTTATAAGTAATGCTTTGGTTACTTGCCATGACACCTATATTATTAAAGTTGAAAAACTGACTCCAAATGACTTCTTTTTCTTACCTCTGGCCTGGAGCTGTTTATTCATAGTTATGGACTAGTTTATATAGTCACCGGGGTATACTATTTATTCCACAGCAATCCTAGATAATCCTGATGGATCAGCAGATGAATCTGGAATTCAAGACAGTAGGATGGATAATCCTAGTGAACTGGCAGATGGATTCAACATTTGAGAGAGTAGGATAGATAATCCTGATTGACCAGCAGCTGGATTCAGAATTTGAGAGAGTATCATAGATACTCCTGATAGACAAGCAGGTAAATTCAGAATGAAAAAGATACACAGATCAAGGAATGTACAGGTACTAAGACTCCACAATTTTATATATATATATATATAAATAAACACACACACACATACATACATACATACACACATGTGTTTCATATAAGATGACTGACAAGATACTGTGGCTAAGCTTTTTATTCAATTTTTCTTGTGTTCATATAAGTGTTTTCTTTTCTAGACAAAGTTTTAAAGCGTTTTAACTTGTGAGCATATAGACTGAAACAAATTTTTATTTATAGTGGAGGGATTGATTTCTTTTAATGTAAAGAGCCTCTAATATATATGAAAATGTGCCACCCAAATTTTCTCAATTTTTGATAGACATATTAATTTTATTATTCTTCTAAAAAAAAAAAAAACAAAAAAAAAAACAAAGCTGCATTTTACATGAAGAGGCCAATCCACTATTCTATTGATCCAAGACTAAAGTGCAACAGATTATATAATTTAAAAACTTTAAAAAAAAAAAAAAAAAAAAAAAAGTTATTTTGAACGTGGTCCTTATCAAATATTTGACCCCCAAATGCACAAAAATACTGTTAAAAGTCATGGGCACAAGTGAGAAAATGGGTTTTGATTGCTACCATCTGATAAAAGGAGAAACAAAGAAGTATATTCATCTGGGATTCTGAGATGAAAAAGATAAGAGAAAAGATATGGAAAGTCCTTTCCAATTCTTTAAATATTAATCAAGGATAAAGTTTAACGATTTATCAATTTTTATGTCTTTTGACAAGAGCATAAACCATGAGGAGTAAAATCTTTATCTTTATATATCATTTTACTTCATCTTATATAAAATGAAATGAGAAAATCAGCTACTTAATAATGTGTAGACTCTTTTTTTGCCTGAATAGCAGTAGCTATGATGTGGCATGACATGGAATCTCTCAGGTACTGGAAATTGTTGGATCAGTATATTTATCCAATATGTCCCAGTATTAACTATACCTGATTTAAATTTGTTATGTGTGGTTTGTTTGTTTAGTGGGTCTGCAACATGTCGTATACAAGCTCAAAGGTATTTAAATTTGGTGAGTGCAGGTGTCAATGAAATTCCAGGAAGTTAGCTGAATGTATCTGGAACCAGTTTTTTTAATACCTGTGCATGATGACAGAAAAGCAGTATAATTCCGTGACAAATGTTTAGTGATCATAAAGATGTGCAAATGGTCTGCAACAGGATTGATGTATGTTCACATCTTGTGGTGATATCTTTCAAAAATTTCTTTATTCTTGAGAGCTATGTTTTCCTAGTGCTGTTTCTAACATTCAGATAAAGGGTCTTATTTTTTTTGGCTTCTAATTAATCCACAGTGAGATCCTGTCCATGTCCCATGACCACCCCAGTGACAATTCATCTACTAAATTATATCTTTACCTATTATAACAGATATATATTCAGTTTATTTCAAGAAGTAGGGGAGAGAAAAGCTACACACTGTACTGCTGTCTCTAACTTTTTGGCATTTTAGTCTATTCATCATAATTAAGAGTGATTCCATTGTCAAACTAATTCTTTGATTACTTGTTAAAATAAACTGGGTTTTTCAAATAGAAAGGATTCCAATAGTGTTCAGTTGATCTCTTCTCTACTTTAAAACCTTTACTACTATAAAAAAAAAGTATTTCACTGATTTTAATTAAGTGGAAATCTTAAGGTGTTGTGCTAATTGGATTCAGAAGATACATTATTGCAACTCAATCATTTGATCTTAGTTTATCTTACTAAGTGTAAAACTTGTAATGTTATTCTGAACAGGGATTATTTTGCATAAACTTACATTCTTTTTTTTGTTGACAATAAAAATCAATTTTGATTGTATTGCTTTCTAAGAATAGTATGTTCTCTGACCCAGTGAAGGTCTATTAACTGAGGTTGTAGCGTCAATTATTTAAAATTTGGTATATTTATAGACAAAGAGTTTTCAATATCAGAGATAGAGTTTATAGAACACATTGAGGAATAAAACTCTATTCATTATACACTGTTGATTTATACTATGCCATTTCCTTTGATCTCTTTCCTTCTTTAAAACCTTTTAATACTAGATGCATTTCACTGATTTAATTACCATATATACTCATGAATCAGATGACGTCATGTATAGTGTAACCCCTGAAATCTTGGGTATGAATTTTAACTAATCCAGAAAAAATTTACTTGGGTATAGTGCATTTGATCACCAAAAATGCCTGATTTCTAACCTAAAAAAAAGTTACCTGAGCAGAATGCAACCCCTTACTTTTTGAATAAAAACCTGATCATATAAACTTGCACTATACTCGATTACATATGGTAAGTGGAAATCTTAAAATGCTCTCATGTGCTGGCTGAATTCAGAAGATGCAATATATTATTTCAATCCAATAATTTGATCTTTTTCTCAGTTTATTTTTTTGAGCGTAAACATCCAATGTTATTCTGAACAATAATTTAAAATTTTCTAGTATTTCTTTTCAGAAACATGTAGGTAGATACAGAGAAAGTACCATTCCTATATTATAAATTTTTTCTCCAACTCAAACTATAATGAGTAACGACCATCAGATTGCTATGTAACCAGATAGCAATGTCAAATCTATAAAGCTAATTAGTTTACTTAATAAACAGAGAAAGGAGATCTAAGTCACTTAACATTAATTAATAAGCAGTTGGAGATGATATTTTGATCTTATTATCAACTCAGACATAACTCATGATATTTGTAAATTTAATTAACATATTAGAATTAAATAGAAAAGATAATAATAATAATGATTTCATATTTAAGCTAAAATAAACATTCTCTTTATATATTTTTAAACTGTTTATATGTATGTTGTGTATGCATATTGCAGGTGTTACCACCATTTGGTCTTCCAAGATGCTGTTAGATGGTACTGCTAAGGACTAAAAATAAAAGAGACACCATTTTTCTCACCATTTGCAATTTCTTCATTCTAGAATGCAGTTGGTAGAAAACCTGTCCAATTTTTCCTATGAAGGGGATTTAGTCACCAGGCCATGTAATGCATCTGAATGTATGAATTCAAATACACACATACAATACTGCAAACACTAAAAATATTTTTCTTACTCATTCCAGTTATATTTGTACACACTACTAAATATATTTTCTTCTTTTTTTTTTTAATCATTTATTAGTTATATAAAAAAACAAAAAATATATGTCTCATAGGTAAGCTAGGGTTCTGTGTATTAAAAATCATCATAAAATAATTATAATATGTATAAATTATTTTATATATTGTTGCTGGTGTTTTCATGCAGTTTGAAAACATTCTATACATAAACATTCCAAAAAATACAAAATGCAAAAACTCTTGTCTCTAATACTGACAACATTTAAATCATGACACTAACTTCAGAAGTTGAAAGTACTCAAACAAAAACATATGCTTTTGGTCAGTCTATCCACAATTTTGATCTGGATGTGCAACAATATATTTGAAAACTGGAAAAAAAATGCAATAAAAAATAAACTCTGATATTGCTGACTTTAACGAAAATTACTTCAAACTTTATTTTTAGTGGATAGCAGTATTTGAGTAAACAATTCATTTCTATTATAAACAGTATTTATTTAATCTACTGGCCTGCATACTAGAGAATATTTATTAAAGAAATATAGGTTTAAAATAAAAACAGGATATCTACTCAAATATAGGTATTCACTAAAAATAATGTTTGAAGTAATAAAAATGTTGGATTAAAAAGTAGGATCTCTCTCTCTCATATATATATATATATATATATATATATATATATATTTTTTTTTTTTAAGCGTTTCACCCCAAGCAAGGCGGGAAGCCACTAGGATGCAAGGGGTTACAAAAAATTTGGAGAAAGATCAAATAGGACTGATAGAAGAAAGGATGAGGAGAAGAGTAGTCGATAGATCAAGGCAAATGGAGATGTCAACTGACATTACATTTGAATAGTTGAAGATTATAGCTCTCAAGGAAACTGGAATAGGGAAGGGACTTCCACAGGCGAGAGGTGTGAGACATGAAGCAATTGGAGTAGAAGAGACGGCTACATTTAGGAGTTTCGACAGTGAAAGGGTGAGAGCGGGATGCCAGCTTTGTCAGGCGCTCGAACTCATGAAGTCTGGGAACCAGCAAATGCAGCTTCTCGGAGCAATTGCCATGAAAGTATTTGCAAAACAGACAGAGAGAGGTGACAGCGCATCTGTGAGAAAGTGACTGTAGACAAGATGCCAGATCAGGGCCAATTATATTGCTTATCCACCTCTGGAGCCTATCAAGAACCCCGAGGCAAACAGAAGAGACTATAGATGGCAGCAATACTCCATGCAAGAGTGAATTGTTGATTTGTAGATCTGGAGGATCAATTCCAGGGAGAAAAATTTCCTGGTGCGGCACAGGGAGCCAACTTTCCTTGCGGTGGACGAAGCAATTGACTCAATGTATTTGTTTCATCTCAGGTCAGCCGTCAACGTGAGACCGAGCAGCCGCAGAGAGGTGCTCTCGAGAAGTTGAGCGTCAGACATTCTAATGGAGGGCAGGGAAGGATCTCTATGGTGATTAATAGAGAGCAGTTTTGTTTTTGCAGCGTTAAAGTTGACCAGCCAATTCCTGCTCCAGTTCACAACTGATTGGAGGTCCTTTTCGAGATGCATGGCCAAGTTATTTTTGTCAGTGACACTAGATTTGTTTTTGAGGCAGGAATAAATTGTGGTGTCATCCGCGTAGATGCCAACTTGGGAATTTATGGCATCAGGAAGGTCATTTATGTAGATAAGGAATAGAGTGGGGTCTAGGATGGAGCCTTGAGGAACACCTGTGTTTGTGGGATAGGAACTGGAGGAGAATCTGTTGAGAATGACCTTCAATTCACGGTTTGACAGGAATGATTGTATTAGGTCAAACAATCGACCCGTAATGTTATAACCCTGGAGCTTGCGAAGAAGGCAGGCATGCCAAACCCTATCAAATGCTTTGGAGATGTCTAGGGCCATGGCATGAGCTTCCCCGTTATCTTGAAGAGCTCGGTAGACAGTTTCAGTGATGGCCGTAAGCACATCAGCTGTAGATCGGGCAAAGCAGAAGCTATATTGCTTGTCTGAGAGCAGATCATGGGATGTGAGGTGATTAACCATCTCGGTATTGATTAGGGCTTATATATATATATAGTGTGTGTATTTTGCCCATCACATGATGGCATTTTAATGTTAGAGATATATTTCAGCCAATGTGAGTAATATAAAACTTTATCATCTTTGGTCAACCATATTTCAGATATTTTAGTACACACTAACACTTGCTTATATTGATATATAAATTAACATACATATTATCCCTCACCATTTGCATGACTCAGAGTTTCATGCCAAACAGAGTCTTTAGGTGCTGAAGTTGTTTTAGGTAAATTCAATTTAAAAAATATATCTGTTTACCGCAATACTGGCACAGTTAAGTATTATATATATATATATATATATATATATATATTGGGATAGAGGTTTTAAAAATTATATCCTTTTAAAAAATTAAATTTCTCAAAATATTATATTTGGCAATTAAAATAACTGGGATTAGCATACGAATGTAGAAGATTTGTATTTATTTATATTCATTATTTTATTTTAGAGTAGTGGATCATTAAATGTTTAATTAAAGGGAGCTTACTTAATCTTATTCTAAAAAAAAAGGTAATATTAAAAGCAAAATTAAACAGTAGTTATTAACAATAAATAATAATATATAATAAACTGGAACATACACTAAAAACTAAAACATGGTAGAAAATTAATCTGGATCTACATGTTTAAGTAGATATTTATTTTTATGCCAACATCTACCTATCAGTTCATTTCTCTTGTTTAATAATTCAGGGTTATTCAAATGTTTTAAAATAATCATTTTTTCAACCAAACATAGGTTGTATTAATTCCCTTTATGATGTTGCCCTTGCTATAATACTCCTGTTAACTGAAGGTGAGTTGCCAGTATCTTTCAATTGCCAGAAATAATTAGAGATACCAGTGCTGTTTCTGTATTTAATATTAGCCAAAGTCATTTAGTGATGCAAACTTCAAGGATTTTTGGTAGAACCAAAATAAAATCTAACATCACTACTAGAACATATGTTCACTTGATGTACAATATTATTGGTTATATATTGACCATTTAATAGACAGATCATATTCTTCTGGCAGTTGCATTTATTTAAAAAAAACAAAAACTTACATTGTCTTTGTTGCAAAGATGTTTATTCAGTATGGTGTTGTTATGTTGGAATATAGATCTGTCAATGTTACTAACACAGCTATACCTGATTTCAACATTATTTTTGCTAAAAATCATTTTTAAATGTTGGTGAATAGTTAAAATGTTTATGGATTAATTTTAGGAAAACTTTGCGACAATAATCTGGACATTACTTTCAAAAGGTGAATTAAACCATAGGATGTTGCATTTATTGCATTTCTGTTTTTTCTTACCATCATTGTATTTCTCCAAATACTCTAAATTAACTTTATGATTGATTAGTTCCAAAGCTTTTCTATATTTAACTTTAATATTATTAAATATTTCCTTGTTGCTGGAGTTGGTGGATAATCTAACCTGGTCGGATTTATACAAATTGTCTCGAATTTTGTTGTGGTGGTTTGAATCTTTACTAATGTATCTATGGTTTGTCTATATTTCTGAGATGAGGTATTATGTACATTATTTATATTATTCGGATTATTGTCCTCATCTTTGTCACCATATTTATCATAACATTTCGGCCATTGTACGCTCTGGCCTTCTTCAGGTGGTTAACCACCTGAAGAAGGCCAAAACGTTGATATAAATATGGTGATAAAGATGAGGACAATAGTCCGAATAATCTAAATAATGTATCTATGGTTATATAGTTCTTTTGCATATTGTTTATGGTAACCATTACTCGAGTCTAATGTGACATCTAGAAAGTTGATCACTTTGACATTATTAGTAATATTTAGATCATAAATATTTCTTATCAAATATTTATTTATTTATATACTTAATAGCTCTGTTGTATAAAATCGAGCACTGTTGTATTAACACCAGCACTTAATGTGCAATTCATATATATATATATATATATATATATATATAGATATAGATAGATACACATACACAGAAGGGGAAAAGAAGAAAAGTAAGGATATTGTATATTGTAAATGTAGGGGGTTAATTAAAAGTGCTACATGTTTTTTTACTTTTATTTTATTTTTTCACGTGTGTGTGTTGAGCACTTTTTAATACTACTGTTTCCTGGTCTGATTCAACTCTGACCATTAACCTTTTATGTATTTATATATATATATAATGTTCATGCAGTACTCTCAGCTATGGCACCATCTCCATAAATGACCCATATCTTTTTTTTTCTGTTTATACTGCATTTTTTCCTTTCAGAATTAAATAGCATCAAAAGACGAAAAAAAAAAAACGATTTGATTTTCCTACCTTTAAAATTTACAATCAGCACATGAAAAAACTTCTTGAAATATTACCTTTCAGAATATGCCACACATTTCAGACTTTTATGAAACAAAGATTACAAATAACAAAATCATCACATTTCAGTTATGCATGAAACAAATTCATGTATTCAAACACCACCTATCAAAAAATGGTATAAACCTTTGTTCTCACCTATATATATATATATATATATATGTATGTATTATAGGATTAATACAAAATATAATTTGGCACTTAGCTGATAGATATTACATTCAATCTTAATGTTCATTTATAAGCATGTGTGCATGTTTCTACGTTATAAGAGAATTATCAAATTAAGTCATAGCTTAACTTGCAATTCTTGAGTTTTACTTAAAGGGGAAAAAATGTCTTCAGTGAATATAAAAATAATGGTTATGCCTCAGGTAATAATCTGTACCTTAATTAGCAATGTAACCTACATGTAACTAATTAGCTCTTTGGGCTAATTTGGCTAATTAGCATTAAAAAATAATTTTTACATCTTGATTACAGCATGATACAATAGTCTGTACCTGCACTGGCATCAAGACTTCCTGGTTTATTATTTTACACTGGATGTGAAATATAAATTTTGCTATAAGAATTATATTGCTTATAAATAATTGTACAGGCACAAATAGATACACAATGATTCTCTACTTTTTCAGTTAGAATTTCATATTGTAAAATATTATTGGCACTTAGGAGTATAGTTAAAAAATGCTCTAGTGACAGCAAGAATTGCTTAAGTAACAACAACAGAAATAAAGTCTTTTTTTCGTAATGATATCATACAGGATAATAATTAATTATAATATGATACAATAAATATGAAGAAAAAATATGTTCTCCCAAATCAGCCTGTAGGAAAAAAAAAAGGAAAAATAAAAGAATCATAAGTTCCTCAATAGAGTGAAAGGGCAAATGGAACTGATCAAAAAAAAAAAAAATTGAACAAAGCAAAGTTTATTGCTTTGTGAGGAATTTAGCAAATAAACTGGCGTCTTTCCTTCTGGGATGAGGTTGGAGGCAGTACCAATAGTGATGGCAGAGGTGGTGCATTGTGAAAGCAATCTACTTTAGATAAATATATCAAGGTAACTTGACAACAAAATTATTCCAACAGCTTAGCAAACATTATCAATGAACTAAATGGAGTTCCATCTTAACCTTTACAATGAATGACCAGTTGCTGGCTTTTAACAAAGATTAATTTCTTTTACTGTTTTTTTTTTTTTTTTGTTTTAGCTTCATTTGATTAATTTTTTTATTATTATTCAGTGTTAATCCATTAATTTTGATTGATATCTTCATTTTGTTCAATGATTGCCACCCCCACACTGCAATGAACAATAAATCAATTTATCAAATCTAAATGATGATTGCTATTTGTTGTTGTTGTTGTTGTTACTCTCTTAATTTCCACATCTTCTGCATATATGTCAGCCATTTTGTTTCTTGCTTATTAAACTGGATAGACTTGTTCATTGAGTTTTAGTCGAGAAATCTGTTTTAAGAGCTTTTTATATTTAAGTAATGAATTGGTCAGAATTAAGTTCATTTAATGATCTGCAACATAAATGCCTTCATTATTGCATAATCACATGATTTGATCTATACAGATTTAATTTATAAACCATTTTCTAAAGAGGCCTACCTTAAGTGCTTTGTGCTAGCACTTCACACACACGAAACTCTACAAAGCCTTAAACTGCTTATCAAGAATCCATTGTTCATTGCAATATTGAGCATTGAACAGCCTTGTATCTCTGAGGGAATCAACATGTGTGCTATTCCCATGAATGAGAGGGAGCAAATGAAAGTTCTCACTGAGAGGTTACTTGTAATAATGGGTATTCCTAGAGTGGTTCATGTATCTAGCTTCTTATGATATACAAAGTCTTTCAGGTGATTAATTTGTGGTTTAGAACTTCAGTGAATCTGCAATGTCCTTAGCAAAAACCAATTATTGCATGTATGATTAACAACAAAATTCAGTTGACAGTAACTGAAGGAGACCCAGCAATTTTATTGTTTAATCCTCTTTACCAATTTACGAAATATGAAACCTCCATCTTCAAACATAAAACAAAATAGCTCAAACTTCATAGAAACATTTCATATCCCCCCTACAAAAAACAATGTTCATACTTTTCATTTTGTTAATTTCAAAAGTAGTTTCATCAAATCTATTTTCAGTACAGACACAGTATAGAACCCAACTAGAATGATGAAGAATAATGGACCAATTGTATAATTTTACTTTAGTGTTGAAAATTCCTAAGCCCAGAGCCTCTAAAAAGAAATATAAATGGATCTAGCAACAAAAATTCAGTAAATACACTCACTTCAACAGGATTCAGTTTCTATTACTAGCAAGTTTAAAGTAGGTACCTCCACTAATTCAATGAAAAAAGGTCACAAACTTGAAAAAAAAACAAAGTTTTATCATAAAAATTTTTTAATCATTAAAAAGAAAGACTAAAGGATTTTTTGATTATTTTATCAAATATTTTAATCCTTTCTAGCACGTTCAAAATTTTGGTTAAGAAATTAGTATCGGATATTTTGGAATTTTTTTTGCATTAAAAAAAACATTGATTTGGAAATTCTTGCAAAAATCAAATAATTGTCAGATTTTAAAATTTTCAGAAATTTTCCACAAATGAACAAAATTATTTTTTCTTTTCTTTTTATTTTTTTACATCTGTTACATGCTACTTTATTTTATGAAATTTTGATAAATTACAACTCCACTAATATTTATATTAGTTAAAAGCAGAACTTGTTGTAGAATTTAAACCATCAATTTATTTTGTAAAACAGAAACACCATTTAATGAAAATTTGCTCTGAATCATAAAACAAAAAATGCATTAAAACTATGACATTATTTAATTGGAAAAGCTTTTAATTGCTTTTATAAATAAGTTATATTATGCACACTGTTGTCTTGAGTAAAAAAAATGTTTTTGGTGAATAATGCATTTTTACAAAAATTGTAAAATACTCCTCAAATAAAGTTTCAGAAAAGCATATTTTATTTTGGGAATTTTTTTTTAATAAAGAGAATTACATTGTGATGAAAGACAACTAAAAAAAAAGGTGTTAATCAGCTATTCTTGAAAAAAAAATTCCCCCACTCAATTTAAATTAGTTTTTGAAATCCAGCAAAGTGTTTTGCTTATTGGAAATATTAAATTTAATATATATGGTTGAATTTAATTTCAATGTTATCAATTAAATTTAATATAAAATATTTATTTTAACTAAAATAAAAGCTTCAAGAAAATTTTTTCCTTCTTAAAAATTCATTTTAAAATTTAGGTATCATATTTTTTGTGGAGATTTAAAGGAAATGTTCACAATTGTCCGCTCATTTTCACTGACAATCTGACATTCAAAACCACAGCTAAAGTTCAACAGGCTCATTTTTCTCCATGTAAACATCTTTTCTCTCATGCACATATATACAGACTTTTATTTAAACTCAAATATCTGAAAAGAATATTCATTTTACATAAAACTTCATCAACCAACTTGAAATTACTCTGCTGTTTACATATTTCAACTGTTTTGTTTTGAAGCCATACATACAAGATTTTGCTTACTATGACTAAACATCAATGGTAAGAAAACAAAATGCATAGTTGTTAGCAAAAGGATGAGTCCAACACACAAATAAAAAATTGGAGGTACCAAAATCAAAAAAGTACAATTTAAATATCTGGTAGATCTTTTAACAGAGAATGGAAAATGTGATATTAAAATCTGAAAATGCATTGAGATAAGGAAAGATGCCTTCCAAAAACTAAGCAAACTATTAAGAAACAGGAAAATTTTGCTAGAAAAAGAAAAGCACTGGACTGTGCTATCATTCCTCCTATATGGCAGTGAATGCTGGAAAATCTCATCGCTGACTTGAACCAACAGAAGTTTGGTTCTACAGAAGGATGCTAAGGATACCATGAACTGAACATGGGAGCAACAAAGAAATTTTAAAGAAAATGAAAGTAAAAGGAAACACACTTAACATCAGGAAGAGAGACTTGAAATTTCTAGGACACATAACGAGGAAAGAGGGCTTAGAAAATCTGATACTCACAGGACAGATTAATAGCAAGAGAGACAGAAGACAACAACACATAATCTACGTAGTGAGCTTGAGTAAATGGATGGTGGAACAAGGTTTAGGAGAAATAGCAAAAAACAAAACTTATTTTGATCTATGAAGGACAGTATATTATGGAGAGATATAATCATCTACTTCCTGAAGTGACATGTCACGTAGAGAAGAAGATGCACCTTCAGATTTTGATGTTGCATTTTGCATCCTTCCAAAATATTTAAATTTTATCACTGTAAATGATTTTAGTGCAGCCTCTGACCTATAAGGATTTTGAAGAAAGGAATTTGTAAAACTAATTCCTTTTCATTTTCAACAATTCTTAACTGATAATTGATCTGGGGTTTTTCTATATCAAGGTTGTCTAATCTTTTTTTCCTAATGACCCAAATTAGAAATTTAGGTATTTTCACTGGGCCATAAAAGTACTTTATATAAATACGCTTTTACAAATTTCAAAACGTTATATCAAATTTTAACAACAAATATATATAATTACAAATAATACTGTGTTATTGACCGTAAAAAAATAGAAAAAATTATACATACACAAAATAAAATAAATTCAATATGATTTTTGACATTGCTTTCCTTTTATAATATTGTCAATATCTGCTTTTATGATGCTAGACTTTATTCTAAGAATGTTACTTAAAGGAGAATCACTCAACTTATTTATTTCAGTAGTTTTGATGTTTTTTTTATGCAAAAAAAAGAATCGTTTACAGCAGTATGTACTACCCCACATGTATAACAATTTTCTAGACAAGCTAAATAATTTTTATTTAGCTCTGGCTCTTGTTCCATGCACCAGCCAGTGTGCCTTGGCAAAGGTCTGTGCCCCTTTCCTTTTTTAGTGCAATGGGGAAATAAACCTACTAGCACAATCTGAGAGTAATTTTCTCGGCATACATTACTAAAGTTAATGAAAATATACCTAAAGATTTTAGAGAGCAGCGTGAAAATATTAAGTGAGCTGCAGTGTGGGCAATTGGTTAGACGTCCCTGGTCTATGCAATAAATGCACTGAGAAAAATGTGTTATGATACTGTACAGTAAACAATGAGTTTAAAAAAATAAAATTTCACAATTGCTAAACCAGAAATAATAACAAAAATCTCTAAACACTGAAGATGGAAACAGCATATTCTTATAAGAGAAAAGGTTTCATCAGCTTCTTATTAAATGAAAACCACTTAAAGAATTTAGTGATTTCATGGTAATTGAAGATTTATTTTGTTTATATATATTACTTAAACTAATGAGGATTTTAGCAAGCTTATAAAAATCAGAAACACTAATGAAACACAAAATCACTAAAACTTCAAGAAAATCTGTATCTCATCCATTTTATTTTGAATTAGTAATTTTGCATAAAAAGGATTTGGCAGTCATGTTTCAGAAATGTAGTTTTATCTATGAAAGATAGATAAATTTTTAATTTAGACAGACTTTGTTCCAAGTTACTCTCTGAGCAACATATACAACAAGATCTAGGAAAACGAAATGTGATATTATTTGCTTAGTATCACTTTAAAATAAGTCTTATGAGAATATGTAATAAATTTGACAGTTATATATATAGATAAAAAAGAATTTCAAATCATATTTTTAATTAAAAGTGTTTAAGAAAACAGTGTTAGTACTATTTGTCCTTTTAAAATTGTTATATTAAGTTTTTCTAACAAAAATTCTAAAAACGACATTACCATTACTGTTTGAGTCTTCGTTACAAAACATTGTGAAAAAAATTTGCTTTTTATATAAACACTCTACATTCAATTATTTTTTATTTTATTTTTTTTTACAAAATAAAATTGTATAAGACTTGAAGCAACTAATAATAATGAAAATGTTGGTACATTTGTGGGTACAGATGTACAAGTCATCTTCTAAAAAAGCTTTATCTTAGATTTTTTTATCATTTTTATCAATTCTTGAAATCGAACTCTATAAAGCAGATTTTACAAGTCGTTGTGATGCATAATACAGAAATTTCATTCACTATATTCTATTGGATTAATCACAAGAAAACTTGAAATAATATATAAAAGAAATAAATGTTTTTACTTTCTATCAATATACTTTTAAAAATGTGTAAAATATTTAAATCTTTTAATTATCTGTCATTTTAAAATGACAATGAAATATTAAATCAGTTTACTTTTTATTTAGAGAAATATTACTTTATTGCCTTGAGAGTAGTGATATTTTATTGACAAAGTGAAAAACAAGTATATTTACATTTTTCTTTTCACAAATTTGCCATTTGTTGATTATTAAAAACTATATTATGATATATAAAACCAATATCAAATTGGAGACTAATATTTCAATGCCCAATCTTCTAAGTGTATTGTTTTCTGCTAATGATTGTATAATGGATGATTATAAATTTGTATGCTTGTTGTAAGAAAAGTGCATTTGTGAAGTGATCACCATCTTTGGATAAAATAACTTTTTAAACATTGAAATATAGTAAAATGCAGAAACATGTTTTCATTACATTACAAATGTTATTAAACATATCTGCTTAGTGTTAAGACATTAATATCAGGAAAGTTGTTTTAATTGTTAAATCAATATGATGTTGAAGTTCATTA
>CAHIKZ030002881.1:135000-285249 GCA_903632075.3 Acanthosepion pharaonis
TTTGTGTCATTTCATACATATTTAGATCTACTTCAAATTATTCCCCATCTAAATATATCTTTCCTGTTTTTTCATCTATGGGTGTGGGTGTATTGACAGACACCCCACCACCACCACCCTCCACAAAAAAAATTAAGCAAAAGATATTTGTTATTTTATATATAGAATATGGAGTTTTTTTTTCAGTTCCCTATTATTTCAAGAAGAAGAGGGTCATCCAGTTGGGTCAGAAAAAGCTAGCCATAGGTTATCTCCCCTTTTTTTGCCAGTTGCTTATGTTCTAATGTCTGTCTAAGTAATTACCCCATAACATTGCCACAATAAAAAAAAAAAAAAATCCCTTACGGAGTCTACATTCCAACTTTCAAGAAGTGGAAATTCATCTTCTTCAGTCTAAACCTGAACCTTCTGTTCCTATCTGAAATGGGTATCATTGCCTCAATTCCACTGCAGGAGCTCACAGTCCTGAGCTACTCACTTATAACAAAATATAACCACCTAAAGTGCCATGGTCACAGACTTGGTGCTTACATCAAGGATGGCTTTCCCTGTGGCAGGGACACAAAAAACAAGGACACTGATCTCCTGTATATATGCTTCCACATGGCACATAGTACCACATTTGTCTTTGCTTTGTATCATCCTCAGAATGAAGGGTTGGTAATCTTTGATCAAATAGAGAGGATTGACAATATCTTCACTGAATTTCCCTCAGCCAGATATTGCAGAAACTTCTCCATTGCTTATGAACTAACCCAGATCATTGAAGAACCCACCTGAGTCCCTGATGAGATGCGACAGCAGGCAAACCTCCTTGACCATTTTGCCCTGATAAATACTCAGCAAAAGTTTTACCCCCTATTGGCACATCAGACCATTCTCTAATCAGTGTTCAGATTGACTTCAAACCAATGACATCACCTGATTTACTGTTCCATAGAACAGTTTTTCACTATGCGAAGGCAGAATGGGACAGATTTTGGTCATATATGACAGAAACTCATCTCCCAAAATTCTTCAAACATGCTGCCCCCACCCCCCAATGCTGCCTTGGTTTCCAAATGGATCCTTTCTAGAATGGAGTGTTTTATACCAAAAAATATTCCAGCAAAAAAACAGTCAGCCTGGTTTACCCCTGAATGCCCTGCAACCCTAACCCTTACCGGAATAACTACTTCAAAATCTATCATGAGGAGCAGTGTAGACTGGTCTTTACTACTTTCAGAACTGCCCACAATCATTGTACACATGAGTTGTCCAGGTCAAGGCTGAAAAGAAACAGCTTGGCTCTCATGAATTCTGGAAGATTAACACCAATTTATGAACAGAGGCAAAGTGGCTGTACCCATCACTATAAATGGATCTGAGGTTGTGTCCTGCTCAACAGACAAGGTGAAGTGCTTCACCTCGATCTTTGCCTCAAATTCAATGTTAGATAACAAGGGCCATCCCCTCCCCAACTTCCCATATCTCACTGAGCACAGTCTCAGCAATATACTCATTTCAGTAAGAAAAGTCTCTAAACTTATCAAAAGCCTTAACTCAAAGCCACTTGTCCAGACAAAATTCCAGTGGTTCTTCTTAAGAATATCAACTCAGAATCATCCCCCAATCCTAATAAAGTTATTTAACAGCTGCTTGAAGGAGAAATCTCTCCAAAGCCTGTGGAAGGTGGCAAGTGTATGTCCAGCCTTCTAGAACATTAGTGGCAGATCCCCCACCTACTAGTATAGACTCATTAGTCTCCTCAGGATCATCAGTAAGCTTTTTGAGGCCTTAATCAACAAGAAGGTTGTCGAGCACTTGGATAGGAACAACCTCTTATATGATGAGCAGTATAGGTTTTGATCAGCCTGATCCACTGCTGATGTCCTAACTAACATTACACACAGAATAATAAGTGAGGCCCTTGACAACACTAACTGCATTACCATTATCATAGCATTAGATATCTCAAAAGCCTTCAACAAGATGTGACACAAAGGTTTGCTACACAAGCTCTCCTATGGAATCACTGAAAAAGTTGTCTGTATTATAAAATCATAACTGGTAGATCCCTGAAGATAGTTATTAATGGCCAGTCCTCTGTGGCTCTGGCGGTCAATGCAGAGATCCCAAAGGGGTCACTTCTTGGACCAACCCTCTTTCTGATGTACATGAATGAATATACTCTGATCATTTGTAAATAATGAATAAGATTATACTCTGATCATTTGTAAATAATGAATAAGATTATACTCTGATCATTTGTAAATATCTATGCCAATGATACAATGATATATGGGTGCATCTATAAAACTCTTGATGATCAAAGATTGGCAGTTGACCTCACTTCTGATCTAACACTAATTTCTCAGTGAGAAAAAAACTGGCAGGTTATACTCAATGCCTCTAAAATCAAACTGGTTATATTTGATCACTAGTGACCATACACTAAAATACTGCCAGTCACGAGGAATGGATATCCTCTTGAGGAGGTCCTATGCCTTGAGAGAATATTGGGCCTCAAACTCACACCTGACCTCAAGTGAAACTCCTATACATGATCCATTGCTAAAGATGCAGGAAAAATGATTGGCTTCCTGTGCCACTCCAGTAAGTACCTGACTCCTCATGCTATCCTCTATCTTTATAAGAGCCAGATCATGCTGGAAATGAAATACTGTTGCCATATTTGGGTGGGATCCACCCAGACCTCACTCTCCAGTCTTGATAGCGTTCAAAAGTGTTTCCAAGGCCTACTCTCCAACCTCTCTCTCGTAGGCGGGATGTGGCAAGTTGATCACTGCTCTGTCACTACTACCAAGGAAAGTACTCAGATGAACTACTTTCCTTGGTTCCACCAGGTCTAACCTTCATAGTTAAGATCTGCCAGGTCACTTACATAGTAGCAAACCACACACATTCCCACCATATCCCATCAGTATGTCCCACTCAGCTTCTTCTTGTGAATCATTGCCCTCTGGAACAGACTCCCAAGAGCATGTTTCCCCATTCAATACAATCTTAATCTTCAAGTTTAGAGTTAACCATTATCTTCCCTTCTATCCATATAAACTACCCCTTAACCTAACCCTTTTACCACAAGTGGCCCCCCAGGCCTTGTGCAGGGTGAACCCTACCGTAAAAAAAAAAAAGAAAATCACACCTTTGAAGTATGAACCCATGCATAGAATGTTGGAGTAACATATCCAAAGTTTGATGGAGGTATTACCTGAACTTTGATCTGAAATTTTCACTGTATAATGTTTGATTTATACAATTAATAGCAAAATCTTAGGTTAAGTGAACTGATAAAGAAAGAGACTATGTTGAAATATGTTTGTTGGATAAAATAAATGCTTTATTTCATGCTGGGGCTATGGGCTTAATGATGTCCATACAAAACTAAAACCTTTAGAATCAGCATCATCAGAAAAATGGATTTTATTTCAATATAAAAAGATTGAAATAAAATTCATCCTTCTGATGACACTGATTCATTGGTGAAACATATCAAAATAAAGGTTTTCCAATTTGTGTTTTATTTTTACAACATAGATGTTTCTGCTTCTCTTACCAGGTGTCTTTTATCCTCTCTACCCCAGAATTAAAAGGAAGTTAAAATAAGAACTCAAATTTATCTTCTTTCTGTGCTATGTCCCCTCATGTAGTAGGCTATCATGTCTTCCCACAACTTTCTGTCTCTTGTAACTCTTAAGAAACTTTGTCTTTCTGTTATTTCTCCTAAGTCCTGTTCTCTCATCCATTTAATCAATCTCACTAAGTATGGTATGTATTGTCTTCCGCTGTCTCTCTTGCCCTCTATCTGTCCCATGAGTATTAGATTTTCCAAGCCCACCTTCCTCATTATATGCCCCATAAATTTCAACTGTCTGATGTTAAGTATTAGTTTCCTACAATACCTAAATTCTGGTAAATCTTGGTAATTGCCTGTCTTTTTATCATAACTAGCATTCGATTTTAAATGGAAAATGTAGAACCTTCTGAATAAGAAAAAAAACATTTCATCTGAAGAAGCATGGCAGGGGCAATGCCTACTCATATTAAAATTATAAACCATAAATTTTAAATATACCAAAAGTGAAAAACTTTTTTATTCATTGTAATGCATGAAAATCTGCTTAGAATGCAGCAAATAATCATTATGCTAATATTAGACAGGCATAATCCTTCTAAATATTTAAATTTCAATATCTGTCTATATCTTTGAGATGAGGTATTATGATGCTGGTTAGATCCAGTGACCCAAAGAGTTGTGAATTCAATACCATGGCCATAGGAGTGGTGAACCAAAACTTGGAGAGTTGAGTTAAAGGGAAATAACTGAGACATCCAGAAGAGGCATGGCATATGGAACTAGAACAATCTACCCTGGTGGATGAAATAAAGGGTTCGGTTTGAAATTCCAAACACCTGAAGAAGGCTGGAGCATACAATGGCCAAAATGTTGTGAATATGGCAATGAAGATGAGGATAACAGTGCAAATAGTAAAAATATTCAAATTTCAATATTTATGTCACAATGTCTTTTTCACATGTCATGGATGCTGCTCCAGTCTATATCTGCATTCGTTTCACTCAACTCATATTCCTTGAATAATGAGTAAAAGTGATTGAGTTAAATATAAAAAATAAATATCCGTTTGTTTTTCTGAAGATTTTCTTACACATTATCAGATTTCTTTACAAATTATTTTAAGTATTTCCTTACAGTTCTAATGTTTTTATTAACAATTAACTTTAAAAAGGTTGCTATTTACCCTACTCATAGTAGAAGTGGGTCCTTGATTTTTATAAGGGTCAAATGATTGCCTTAACCTATTCACATTACAACCAGGTCTCCGAGTTCTTAATAAGGTAACTACCTAACCTACTCAAAGTGTATACAGAAGGCTAATTTTCATGAAGACCACTAACTGCCTACCCTAGCCAATTAGTATACAGAAGGCTAATTTTCATAAAGACCACTAATTGCCTACCCTAGCCAATTAGCATACAGAAGGCTAATTTTCATAAAGACCACTAACTGCCTACCCTAGCCAATTAGTATACAGAAGGCTAATTTTCATAAAGACCACTGACTGCCTACCCTAGCCAATTAGTATACAGAAGGCTAATTTTCATAAAGACCACTGCCTGCCTACTCTAGCCAATTAGTATACAGAAGGCTAATTTTCATAAAGAACACTGACTGCCTACTCTAGCCAATTAGTATACAGAAGGCTAATTTTCAATAAAGAAAGAACAATTAGCATACAGAAGGAATTTGCATAAAGACCACTGCCTAAGCCAATTAGTATACAGAAGGCTAATTTTCATAAAGACCACTGCCTGCCTACTCTAACCAATTAGCATACAGAAGGCTAATTTTCATGACCACTGACTACCTATCTTACAAAATTAGCATACAGAATGCTAATTTTCATGACGACCACTGACTGCCTACCTTACTCAAAGCACATACAGGACCCAAATATTTTATATTTCGTTGAATATTTACAAAGTGTTTTAAAAGATATTTTTTCAGATAACTGTTCTGACTCTTCAAGTTCTGGCAAACTGAAATCTGTAATTCTGGAGCCAAGATCTCATTGCAACTCATCTCAGACCAAATTCTCCCAGATTACCCCTGTCTGACATTAATCATATAAACATTAATATATAATTGTATAAACATCATTTGTACATCTTTCTAGATGTCTTTTGCTGCTATTCCTTACAGAAAGGGTAATTTTGGAAAAGAGATTTAAGAGAATTTGACAGAGAGAAAGATATGGATTAGTACCAAGTGAACAAATGTGCTTCAGTTCAAATATGAACTTGGTTTCTTGATTTCCTTTTCAATGCGGGTTGCCACTGTGATACATTGAAATATATACATGTTCAGACACAAAGCTTTATAACTGAAAATATACACATACATAGATATGTATTTTGTGTAGCATAAATTTCTGTTTCTTGAAATTACTTACTAGTATATATATAAATACTGAGTGATAAAAGAATCTTTCAATCATTTTTTTTATTCAAATATTTAAATAAAAGTATCTTTGTATATCACTGAATCATTTCTCTTTTCTTTTTAAACTATACATAATGTAACATACTTCCATATTTTTGCAAATCTTTCTGAAATGTTGTCAACAGCAACAAATGCATTAGTTTTAAGAATTTCCAAAAACTGCAGGCAGATTTAAATAAAATGAATCAAGGAAACAAACCCCCAATCTATACAATTTTTTTTCTTAGACTGATATTTTTTTTTATAGATCATAGCTGAAGAAAATATTTTTATGAAATAATCTTTTCCTTTAAATGTTTCATATTTTGAAAGTTTTAAAAACTGGTGAAAATAAAACTTTTTTTTTTTTATTTAAAATTTTTTATTTACAAAGTGTACAGTTTTAAAAAATTCATATGATTATTTTCTTTTTCTGATTCAGAATATTTTCAAGAGATTCCTCATTTGAAAAGACTTTGAATTGTGTACATGTACATAATATGACATACATATGGTGATAATATCTGTGATAGAAGATAATTTATAATAAAAATTCTTTCCCTTTATAGCAATGTGCCTTAATGTATATTTTTGGAGGCCAAGTAACTTTTTTTAACCCTTTGCAAACTGAAATTATTTTTTAATTTTAACAATTTTAAGAACTCAAATTTAAATTCAATCTGTGAACTCTCAACATAAGTTAATTCATACTGGCCACATATATTTTGGTAGGATTATGTTTACACTATATGGTTGAAGCATTTTTTTTTTATTCAAAAATGTTAGGCTCTGATGTTTTCTATGGAAAACAGATATAACAAAATTGCCAAGAAATATATTTTATATATAACAGTATTCATTGTACACTATTTAAATTGTTCGGACTATCATCCTCATCTTTGCTGCCATATTTATCACATTTTGGCCGTTGTATGGTCCAACCTTCTTCAGGTGGTTGGAATGTTGAATTGAACCCTTTATTTTGCTCGCTGGGGTAGACTGTTCTAGTTCCATGTGCCATGTTTAATGGATGTCTGTTATCTCCTGTTAATTCCCCTCTCCAAGTTCTCCACTGCCTTGAGGACACATGGTACAGTGGATAAAGGCATTAGTTAGATCCAGTGACCCAAAGAGTGTGAGTTCAATACCTGGTTAAGGCAGTGGAGAACTTGGAGAATGGAATTAACAGGAGATAACTGATAACTGACATCCATTAAACATGGCATGTGGAACTAGAACAGTCTACTCCAGTGAGTGAAATAAAGGGTTCAGTTCGACATTCCAACCACCTGAAGAAAGCTGGAGTGTACAATGGCTGAAACATTGTGATAAATATGGCAACAAAGATGAGGATGATAGTCTGAATAATTTAAATAGTGTACATAATACCTCATCTCAGAAATATAGACAGTATTCATTGTCATCATCAGTATATATACTTGGTTTATTATAACAACTACTGTTGAATTCCAAGTTTTCATCACAACTTCAAACTTATCAAGATTTAAGAATGGCTAGCATAAACTCCTAGGTATTCATAAATTTATACCTGGCTGTCATGATACTGAAATGCAATTCTCTGTTGATAAAAATCATGAAAAACTTCATTAGAATGTTATTTTTTATATGTCTGATTGTACTGTGTATATTCCTATACAGCCAATTGGTATCATTATGTTTGTTTGTAAGCAAAATTGTGTGTTTTGCTGACCAGATGGCAACTGATCAGGAATAAACAAAATGAATGGGAACTGATTGATCTGGTATAGACAAAATTAATAGGAACTGACAAAATTAATGGCAACTGATTGATCAGGAACTGAATTATTAATTAATGGAAACTGACAGACCAGGAAAAGACTAAATTAAGGCAAACTGACTGATCAGGACTTATTTTTTTATTTATTTATTTTTTTTAAGCATTTCACCCCAAGCAAGGCAGGAAGACACTAGGACGCAAGGGGTTACAGAAGATTTGGAGCAAGATCAGATAGGAGTGATAGAGGAAAGGATGAGGAGAAGGATAGTGGATAGATCAAGGTAACTGGAGATGTCGACTGACATTACATTTGAATAGTTGAAGATTATAGCTCTCAGGGAAACTGGAATAGGGAAGGGACTTCCACAGGCGAGAGGTGTGAGACATGAAGCCATTGGAGTAGAAGAGATGGCTACATTTAGTAGTTTTGACAGTGAAAGGGTGAGAGCAGGATGCCAGCCTCGTAGGGCGCTTAAACTCATGAAGTCTGGGAACCAGTGAATGCAGCTCCTCGAAGCAATTGCCATGAAAGTATTTGTAAAAAAGACAGAGAGAGGCAACGGTGTGTCTGTGAGAGAGCGACTGTAGACGAGATGCCAGACCAGGGCCAATTATATTGCATATCCACCTTCGGAGCTTATCAAGAACTGCGAGGCAAACAGAAGGAGCTCCAGACTATATATGGCAGCAATACTCCATGCAAGGGCGAATAAAAAAATTATGAAAATGTAAACTGCAAAATTAAAAAAATGTAATGCACTGGAATCCAAAACAGCCTATTTATACTTGAACTATTTTGACATCATAAACAATACATGCTATGTAAGATTTTATGATGAAAATCAATGTCACCATATGAAAATTGCTATTAACTGATATTAGTAAAATGTTCAAGATATATTTATATGAGGAATATATAATATTTTTGAAAAACCTTTTACTTCTCACCATATCTAAGTGTTTAAACTGATATTTTCAAAAATTTATTGATCTGCTGAGGTGGATTCTCACTGTGTGTCCAATTATTATGGTCCTGATACAGAAAAAGCTGAGCTGAGTGAGCTACTATTTAAGCATAAAGCTGGAGAATTCTGTAAAGGACCAAAGGCAGAAAGCTAAAAGACTTTGTGGCATGTCAAGGTATAGAAGTCTTGATTTGGTACCCAGTAGCTTGGCCTTGTGATGGTAACATAGCAAGTGCAATATGAGTAGACTAGGAAGGTCACTCTTTTTATACACAGTTGATTTGCATACTGGCTCTCTCAATGTTAGTTGACTGCTGCTTGTTACAAGTTTGGCAATAATGAAAAAATGTATGCAAAATGAAAGTAAAATTTATTCCTTTTAGGCCTCTATACAGAGAGAAAAGATGACGTTATTTCATTAACATGCATACCACATATTTCCTTACTATTAAAATAGGTTCTGTCCTAGGGGTAGTTAATTCCATCACTGACCAATTAATTAGCTGAAAGGATAAATGTGACTTAGGGTTCTGGTGTAAGCATCTTTATAATGGGTGCATGCAGGCCGTAACGCCTAATGCTGTTTCTTGATTGGTTGATTTTGTCATAATCTGCTTTCAGGTTCCTTTCTTTTCTGAGGTGATACATCGAAATTCAGGAAGTCTCACTTGACAGTTTTTGGTTTGGCTACTTTCTTTGCTCACATTTCAACAGACAGACTTGTTTACTGGTTGTGAGGTGAAGGAAGGAAGGATAAAGGGAATATGTATATATATATATATATATATATATATATATATATATATATATATATGTCTGTGTGTGTATGTATGTATGTATGTAGACATCTTTGAATATTCTGAATCTGTACATAGAATTATTCTAGCATATCATGATTTTGTATTATGCCCCTGTGTTTGATTCGGAAGACCTAATCTTACATTAATTCACTTGGCAACTGCCCAGACAAATAATGTTGTATGAGACTAAAGAATGTTGATTCCAAATTTGTTCTCAGAATTCTCTCAGCACATCAAATTATTTATGTATCTGCTTAGTATATTTATAAAGATAAATATTATATTAATAGCATATTGTATCCATTTGAGCTAGCGGTATGTCATGCCAGCTGCACAGAACTTTCACAGGCTTCATAAAGCTGAAAACTCTGTTAATTAATAAACAGCATTCTAATGGCATATTAGAGAATAAGATGCTAGATGTCACTTACATTTTCATCTCAATTTATTTTCAAAGAGATCTGGGTACCATAATTGATAAGCAAGGTGAGAAATTCCATGAGGACATATCTGAGATGAAATGAATTATACAGGTCAATTCAACCCAAATATGATGAGTGAATACTGCTGACTCCGACAACAGGAGACAAGGACAAGACTAAGTGTATAAAAAAAATCATCCAAGATATCTGAGTATTTTATATCTAATCAACAATTTCCTATCATTACCTAAATTATTGTTGTACTATTTACTGATATTGTATTCTTTCAACAAACATATACTATTTAAGGTACTAATATAATATCAATATAGTGTTAACTTGTGGTGAGTATGAAATAATAATAACTCCCTTTACTCACTCCCTTCAAATTCAGGTAAGCTGAGGAAAAAGACGAAAAGAAATTCATGTGAAATTTTCTTTGGACCAATGAAAATTTTGACTTCACAGAGATTGTCTTTTCTCTCAACTCACCAGCCAAAAACAAATTTGCGGACCTATGTGAAATTTTTGGGGGGGCCAATGAAAACCTTGTTTTCACAAGAATTAGCCATTGAGCTTAGAAGAAGAAAGAAAAAAATAGAGAGCCTATGCAAAATCCTTTTTGATATAAAATTAAAAAAAAAAAATTAAATTAACAAGAGAAGAGTGTCTTATGTAAAAAGTTTCATTTCTGTTCACATGTCTAGCATTCAAAATTTTTCCAGTGTCAAATTACTCACTAATTATATTATTAGCTTTAATGAAACACTTGGAAGTTTAAAGAAATTTATTTTGACAATCCAAGAAAGTTAAGTATTTCAGACTCTCTTCATCTACTTTTGAATGTACGCAATTGTTATATTCCATGCTAATAGGAATATATACTTGTCAAACATGGTGGATAAAATAAGTAAATGTTTATTGTAATAACCAGTACAATAAGAATAAAGGTAACAGTTATGCACAAGGTCATCACAAGTCAATCCAGTAGTGAGTGCTGTTACTCATGGGGATGACAGGTTATTCCATTACATCAGCAATGAACTCTCTTAACTTTACATTATTTACATTATTCGGACTATTGTCCTCATCTTTGTCACCATATTTATCAAAAAGTTTTGGCCGTTGTCCACTCCGGCCTTCTTCAGGTGGTTTGAATGTCGAACTGAATCCTTTATTTCACTCACTGGGGTAGACTGTTCTAGTTCCACATGCCATGTTTTGTGGATGTCAGTTATCAGTGAGTGAAATAAAGGGTTCAGTTCAACATTTCAACCATCTGAAGAAGGCCGAAACAAACAACATCTGAAACATTGTGATAAATATGGCAACAAAGATGAGGACAATAGTCCGAATAATGTACATAATACCTCATCTCAGAAATATAGACAGTCTCTTACCTTTGTCCTAAACATTTTTGAATATTATTTTGTGTCAGATAATAATCTGTTGTATGAACATTTCTTCTTAATGACAATTTGATGAAACTATGGACTTCTGATTTATTTCCCTGAAACAAGCTACTGATACAACTTCAAAAGTGTAAATTCCTTATCTTGTTTTGTTAAAATTATCCATGTGTTTCCTCGTTATCTCCATTAATCTTCTTGGCATGGGTAAATCAACTGTTCATTTTAACCCTGAAGCCCCATGCCATTATAAACTCCCAAGGCTATTTTTTTGTAGCTGTGAGTGAAGAACGAAACCATTGACATTACTTTGCAAACCTTTCATGCTAACCACTGCACCAAATATTGATATTTGAATTAAGAGTTTTCTCTTAAATTCAGTTAAAGTTCTGTAATATAGAATTTTATTTTGTACTTTTGGTATGCAGCAGTAAATTAAAAGAAAAACCAGCAAAGTTATGGGTGTCAGTGAAATGTGTAGAGTGTAGAACAAATCAGTCTGTCTTTTGTTTTGGTTCTTAGTGCTTGCATCTTTGATTCCACACATCTGAGATGAATTGGAGGAAAAATACATCAGTGGAGATTATTTGTAAAATCATACAGAAGTATGGATCAAATTGTGTCTGGGGTTCTCAAAGTCCCTCTCAACTGCTTGACTCTCACTTGTAATATAATTAGAGACTCTCCTCTGAGTTGAATGGCTGGTGTGCTTTGTCTAACAATGAAAAAGAAAAACTGGAATAGTAAAAGGATGATGCATACAAAGGAAATTGAATTATAAGTCTGCAGAGAGAATGGTACTCCAAGACAAAAAGAAGCAATTACTGACAAACATTAGAAAAAAAAAAAACAGTTTTCCACTATGCATACTTATATATATTTATGGATATACAGAAACAGAATCACATATGTGTATTTCCCCTAACCCAGCCAGGTAATTTCCTATGGTACCAAAGATATATTTATATATATCAAGATGGAACTTAAAGTGAAAACAAAAAGGACACTTATACTTAATAACAGAAAGAAACAGTTGAAATTTATCAGACACTTAATGTGGAAAGAATGTCTAGAGAATTTGACACTCACAGGATATATTGAAGGCAAGAGGGACAGAAGAAAGCAGTGAATAACCAATCTAACAAGCTTGTGTAAATGGTTAACAGTACAGAAACTAAGAGGGATAGCAAAAAGACAAATCTTACTCAGAGACAGGAAGTTGTGGAGAGCCATGATCACCTATATCTTGAAGGGACATTGAATATAAACTAATTAAATTTTGATTAAAAAATTTATTATATCACTTTAAATTTATAGCATCACTCAAAAAGTAACTTCAATTGTTTTTCTTCATTGTTTATACGTTAAGAATGAAAGTAATTCTGACAAACATGCTTGAAGGTAAGTTATATTTCATTTACAAATATTTTCAAATAATGCAAAATAAATATTAAGAAAATTGATTGATGTTGATTACTTAAAAGCAATTTTTTCTTTATTCCTTCCATACATATTTAAAAATTATCTAATGGAAAATGTGATGTGCTTCCAATCTAAATTCAATAATTAGCTAGCTCATTTCACAAAGCAAGTGAGTAGTGTTGTAAATTTTGAGACTCAGTGGATATGTCCTGATACTTTAGCGAAATAAATTAAAAACATCTATTTCAAAGAACATACAAAGGCTTGTCTCTGGAATCAAGTACTTGAAAACAACAATTCTTAAGAAACAATTCCTAAGCAACAACAATGATCTTTGTTTTTTAAATTTCTTAAATGAAGAATTCTCAATTATTATTAATTTTTTGACAAGTTTTAAAAGAAGTATTTTATGCAGACTTATAATTCAATATACAGGTGTCTATCATAGCTGGTAATAATCAAGGAATTTTAAACTGAAAACACTTTATTCCATACACTAGCATAGTATGTTCCCCTTCCTCTGTCTATGCTAAAGAATATCTTGTATCACTTAATGCTTCCTAGTTAATTAATCCCTGTTATGTGACTTGCTTCTCCCATTGTACCAGAGTATATAACTTTTTGCACTATCCAACTCAGAGTTTGAACTCATGGCTGTAATTCATACAAGTAGTTTGACCTAATCATTTATCTACTAGGTCACATGTCTTTTAACACAATCAGATGATGGAAACTTGGAAATCTAATATTGCTTGTCTGTCTTTTTAACTGATCTTGAGTTTGTGATCTTGTAATTAGGTGGTGGAATTTGTGTCATCAGATGAATGTTCTTTATTAATTAAGCTCTAGTATGGTATTCATATTTATATTAGGACTACTGAGGAGTTTAGTAGTGATTAGTATGCATGATAATTCTTTCAATTGTCTTATCTTTCAGTGTTTTTTCCTTTTATTTTGACTTCATTCTAATAGGGTTGGTAACCCAGCATTTTGTTTTCTACTGAATTGTCCTATAAGAACATTGATTCAGGAATAAAAGTATTAGTTAAGCAGATTTAGTAACCTGGAAGTTATTAATTCAGTCCCTTGGTAGTACAAAATATAATAGTCTGGTTCAGTTAAAATGACAAGTAACACTACAAAAATTAATTAATAAAGCCAACCTTGCAACCATGAAATAGGCCATTTTCAGCAGTTACCATAAGAACACTATAACAATGTATTTTATAATTTAAAGTCTACAATGTTACTGTGAAAATTGCTGGACTAGAGAATGTTGGAGAAAGCTTGATGAATCATTTCTAGTTCTCAGTCTATCAATTTGGGTTGGCAGACCCTAGGGAATATCACCCAAATATTCTTCTACACAAATTCCTTTGTCTTATTAATATTTATAGCCAGAATAATATCTTCATCTTTGTTATTATTATCACAGTATTTTTACTTATGCTCTTCAGCTTTTCTCAGGTATATGTTGACCTGGGTAACCTTCATATTCAACCCTTATTTAATCTATGGCAGGGGTCAGAGTACAGTTTCCACTGACCATGTCTAGAGATAACTCACCATGCTGATATTGTAAATTAGTCTGATTGTAAGTAATGTAAATAATTCCTATGTTAATGTGCAGTAGAGGAACTTAAGGAATGTCAATGACCTACCAGCTATAGGATTCTCCAAATCCCAGTTGGATGGTCATTGGATAAAGACTTCTGAACGGACTAGTGGCTTGTCTAGAGGAATGAGAAAAGAAAATTCATTTTGTGAATTATCTACACAAGTTAACTCCTCTACAGGTGTATCTCAAATAACTCATATATTCTAGATTTGAGAGAATGAAATATTTCAAGCTTGTTGTTATAAATTTGATCAATACAACTTTCATCTTATGAAAACAAAAAAATCCTCTATCTGAAAATATTAGAAGATTTTAACAGATCAATAAAAAAAAGGATGTATAATAAAAAAAAATGAACTTCTCAAAAGTATGTTCATTTATGCATTCAATATTGCTTGGGTCTCCTTTTCCACAAACTGCATTAATGGTGGTGATCTGCCTGCAGCACCGCTGTTGTCTTATGGAACCCCAGGTTGCTTTGAGATCAGCTTGTCTGTATTGTTGAGTCTAGTGACTTTCATCTGATTCTTGACAATATCTTATAGATTATCTGTAGGGTTCCAGTCAGGAAAGATGGCTAGCTGATCAAGCACAGTAAAATGATATTCAGAATACCATTTTGAACATTGTGGGCAAGTGCCAAGTCCTGTTATAAAATCAACAGCACCATAAAGCTTGTCGGTAGATGAAAGCATGAAGTACTCTAAAACCTCCTGGTAGATGGCTTTGCTAATTTTGGACCTGATAAAATGCAGTGAATCAAAAACCAGCAGATGTTATGGAATGCCAAATCATCACTTGCAATTTCAAGCCACTTGAATTCTGTATCTCTTCTTCTTTCTAAATGAAATGCAAAATTACATTCTTCTGTAAAGAGGACTTTGGATCAATGAGCAATAGTACAATTCATTTTCTCCCTTAGCCCAGGTAAGAGACTTCTGACATTGTCACTTTTTCAAGAGTGGCTTGACATGAGGAATATGACACACAGCCTATTTCTGGGACATGTTTCTGTGTGGTGGCTAGGATAAGTTCTTGAATTGGGTTTGCTTGACAATCCCTCTTGATTCTGTAATTTTCCATTCCAGTTAACTTTCCATGAATATGCCTTTAAACACCACTCTGCAAACAGCAAAGGTGGTCTGTGACTTACCTCCCATTTGTAGGGTGTCAATGAGTGTCTTCTGGACAACTGTCCAGTGCATAGTCTTTACCATGATTGTAGTTGAGTGTATTGAACTATATTGCGATATTCATGGCATTTATACTGCATTAATAGTGGTTTACTCAAACTCAAAATAGAATATAATAATATTCTAAGATATGATTTTTTTCTTTTTACATAACTTCCATTTTCTGAAATAACTGATGAAAAATGTTAAACTCTTCTACAATGGTCTAATTTTTTGATAGGCACTTTTTTTAAAAAAACATTTCATCCCCAATAAAGGCACAAAATGCAAGGGGTACTGAGTGTGAAAGAATATAAGAAAAAACATTATTACGGAGAGAGAGCTATAACATGAATTAAGAAGATAGAAAATAATGATTGATATGGCATTTAAATCTTTAAAGATCAAAGACAACTGGAAAGCAAGAAGCTGGAAGAGGGTTCTACAAGTGAGAAATGTGAGAGAAGAAATTGTTAGCATAGAACTTACAGTTCCATTTGTAAAATGATGAGATTCTGCTGCTAATCTGTCCAAAATATATATGTAATTTCAATCAAATTTTACAATATTCTAAAATGTTAAATGATACTGATTGATAATCATATGAATTTAGAAACCTTTAACTTAATATAATTTCTTTTTAAAGAATAATTTGATTGAATTACTCAAATTAGCCCCTCAAAGATGGATGTGTCGAAGGAGCATTTAAGGCACATAATGCTTTATGAGTTTAAAAATGGGGACTCTGCAGCTGAAGTGACTTGAAATATTCACTCAACTTATGGAGAAGAATGCCTGAATGAAAGAACTTGCAGAAAATGGTTTGCCAAATTCAGAAGTGGAAATTTCAGGCTTGAAGATGAAGACCAAATAGGATGACCAACTGAGTTTGATGATGGCATCATTTGAAGAAAATCCTGCAGTTGAGGAATTGGCAATGAAGCTTCATTTAAATTATGCAACTATTCATCATCATCTTCCTAAACTTGAAAATGCGTGCTTCATGAATTGTTTGAAGTCAACTGCAAATCTCGTGCTGGCATTTGCTCTTCTCTTCATTCCCGTGAACTCATCACGCCCTTTTTGGATAGACTTGTGTCTGGTGATGAAAAATGGATTTTTTATCAAAATTTTAAGCATTGCAGATAGTGGCTTGGTAATGGTAATGTCCCATAGTTTATAGAATCATTTGGATCTCAAATCCATGAGTAGGACTAATCTGACATTTCAGAGTTCTTCTTTTCAAAACTGAAAGAATTCTTTATTAGTGGGATTAAAAAGCTTGTAAACAGATGGAAGGAAGTCATAGATAATCATGGAAACTACATTGTTGAATAAATTTCAATAAAATTTGATCACTCGTTCTTTATTATTCAAAATCTGGACAGAACTTATGGGATGACCTTATAGTACTAGGCTTAAATTCCTAAAGTCTAGGTACCATAGAGGAAATCAATGTTTATTTTGTTTTAGATCTTATAACCTACTCATATCATCATCATCTATTTGCCATGTCCCTTCATGATGTGGGTGATCATAGCTCTCCACAATTTCCTATCGTTTGTAGCTCTTAGTAAGGTTTGTTTTTTCATTAACTTTCCCATCCATGTCTTGTCATCTATTTACACAAGCTGATTAGAAAGGTCATTCCCTGTTTCCTCAGTCTCTTGCCTTCTTGTGAGTGTCAGATTCGCCAAGCCTTCTTTTCCCATTGTGTGTACTAGAAATTTCAACTCTTTGATTCCAAGTATGTGTCCTTTTTGCCATTGAGGAGTGATATTGCATAAAAACATGAATAATTTATGATTTCATAGTTTTATAAAAAGAAACTATTGAACAATATTTATCAATGGTATTATAAAATTAATATTAGACAGGAAAAATATTTAACAACAAAACTTTGACTTAGGTAAGAGTTATTTAACTCTTACCTATTCATTATTATTACTATTAAAACTGTCTTATAATTAACAATAGCTTCCCTAACCACCTTATAGAAATAGTCTAGTCTTTGGGAGAAATAGTCTAATTTGATGGTCTATAAGACCAACAAATTAGACTATTTCTCCCCAAACTAAATAACAACAAAAGTGAACATATAGTCAAAAGTTACATAAATATTTTCTACAAAAGCCAAATGCACATTAATTTCCAACAAGATGAATTTTCACTTAGAAATATTATAAAGAAATACACTACCCCAAATGACCTGAATAAAAAATCAAAGTAATTATCTACTACAAAAAATTCAAAACAGCTGTCCTTATCCACAAAAATAACAACACACCAGCAAAGTCAAAATTACAACAAACGAACATTACCTATGAGTTCAAATGCCCCTTAAAGAACTGTGTTCTTGATCAAACTGAATTCATAATGAATTACATCAGTCACATGTCTACATTCAAGCACACACAAACTTATCAGACTCCATCAGAAACATACTAATCTCATCCACATGTAAAAAAAAAAATTAAAAATAATGGAAGCCTTAATAATAAAAAAGAAAAAGCTAACACTTAATAATATTAACTATGAACATGGCCACAATGTGCTGTTTTCAGAAAATAAAACATCTCTATTATACTAAAACATACACACAATGCATACACTCAATTAAACTGAAAAAATAAAATCAGCCTTGATAATGTCTAAAAGTATATCCGAAAGTGCTTGGAATTACAGAACATTTGAACAGTTTCTAGATACTCTGTGTTCAAAAAAGAAAACACTTGTTTGAACACAAGAAAAATTAGATAAAAAGCTCAATTGTAGTACCTTGTCTGTCGTTTTTAATGAAACATGCATATATATATATATATATATATATATATATATGAATGAAAAAAACAATGGGAAAAATATATTTATTTTAGTCAACACATTTCATCGTTTGACAGACTTTATCAAGGCAAATGTGATGGTTTTATTTTGCAACAAGTATATATTTGACACTTACACAAAATTTCCAAATTTAACAATGCTCATGAATATTCATCTAGTTAATTAAAAAGATTTAAGTGATAGATCTTAGATTACATCATATAGCATCTTTGAAAAGAAATTTTTCAATTTAGATACTCAATAACAGGTTAACTGTAATGTTTTGGCATTTAGACCATAGAATATGTCATTTAGTATACTCGAAAAATAAAAAATAAATTAAATCGATCACAATTTTGATCTAAGAAATGCCACACTCATCCAAAGGGAAAGTAATTTACTCAGAAGGAAAATACTTGAGAGTGCCACCATTGAAAATGATCAAAATATCAATGTCCAGTTTTCTTCCCTAATGTCACCTTTCCTGAATTAATTACTACTTTCCCAACCCAACATACACAACAAATGAGTTGAAAAATCAAAGGAAAATGACTGAATCCATCATTTCAACTTTTGGAGATGTATAATACAAATGTCCATTTCATATTTCAATCCAAGAAACTTTTTCTTTTACTTTTTGCATGTAATGTCTGCTTAAACAATAAAAAATAAACAACACAAAATTTAAAAATAGCAGAATTTTTTTTCAGATGAAGCTTAAATAAAAGCAAAACAAGTTAGATTTATAAAATTTCCCTACTTCTTCCTTATCCTACCATTCTTTTGGATTCCAACCCACATTTGATCCCTATATATATATATATATATATATATATAAACAATAGCTGCTGTCATAAAAGAAACAGAAATATTATTTTTGACTGCTTTAGATTTTAATCTAATTTATGCTTATTTGTAGATAAAAAGTAAAGCTAACTTCAATGAGTCAAGAGCTTAAAACGAACATGATTTTTTTTGGTTACATCATTGGGTAAAACAAATGATATAACATAGCCTGTAAAACGATTCCCATTCAACTAATATCCTTAATGTAAAACTGTTGTGAAGGAATGATTTTGCAATAGCGATAAATGTAAAGTGGCCCTTCAGCACTCAGTCTTATTGCTTGGATTCAAAAGGTTTTATTTGTGGTTGCACTAATATACAATAAACATGATAAGTAATTTTGTAAGTTACTTTTATTTACCTTTCTTCTGGTAGGCAACTAAAACATATCCTAAGTGCTTCTTAGTAGCAGATGAAACTGTCACATCATAAATCACTCTATTCAAATATTTTCATGTAAAACTAGATTTTTTGATGTGTGTGCATAAAATACATATACTATATATGTGCATGCATATTCCAATATATATGTGTGTGTGCACGCATGTACATATATATCTATATTATGCATATTCTATATATATATATACATACATCTATGTATGTGTGTGCATGTACATATATATTATGCATATTCTCTCTCTCTCTCTCTATATATATATATATATATATATTACACACACAGATATATGTTTCACTGAATGTGATGGACAAAGATATTTTCAAGATATATCAACAGAAATTACAATTGCTAGAAGAAAGAAAATTTTCTTTTTATATATATATATATATATATATATATATATATATATATAAATAATTTTATTCTGTCCATCTGCAGTAATATATTGGACAATCTGAGAGAGATTATATAGTAGTATTATGGTAAAAGAGATGTGGAATATCTTTAAGATTCTTTCTATGGACAAGGATTGTTAAGGAAAAGTAACTTTTACTGAAAATACAAATTAACTCTTCTTCCATATCATGTACAGATCTATTAAAGAAAGTGAGGTTGACGCACAGTGAATTTCCTTTATTCTTGCATGATTCTATCTGCAAACATTCAATGCTACAAGGACATTTACACTGACCACTGAAAGAGGAAGAAGGTAAATATATGGAAATATCATTGGATCAATGACAGAAAAACAAATCAATGTGTAAATAACAATTTCTTTAGAATAACAAAATGACAATGGGTTCATAAATCTTGATCAGATCCTGATAAGAATTGACTAGAGACAAATAAAGGAGAAGAAAATGGTATTAAATATATTTATTAGAAAAGTGGAAAACTTATTTTGTATATTCTTCTGTTTTATACCTCATTTAAACAGAAGAAATAAGACAATGGGCTTCAATGTTTAGGTAGTGTTTTTGTATGGACCAAATATTCTTTGGCATGAAACAATTAAAGCCTGTTTATATTTGTGAGTTATTCTGAGCAGCATTAAATTTGTTATAATTTATGTACTAAATTTAAAAACCAAAATTCATAATTTTCTTGATGCTTTATCAAAGTTCTCTAAAACATTAAAAAACGGCCCTTAAAGCAATCAGTTTATGCACTTGGTTGTTTGGGAAATACTGTCCAATTTTAGAAAATATTTTAATTGTATTCTGTTAATATAATAGTTGCAAAAAATATATTACTAATTGCTAATGATTAGTGTTCTCTGTATATTAATTTTATTTTACTCATTGCTAATGATTAGTGTCCTCTTTATATTAATTTTATTTGAACTTTTTGCTATTTATTAGTGTTGGAATATTATTACTTTTATTTTATTCCAATCACCATTTGTATTTGTGTTCTCTTTATATTAATTTTATTTTACTCATTGCTAATGATTAGTGTTCTCTTTATATTAATTTTATTTTACTCATTGCTAATGATTAGTGTTCTTTTTGTATTAATTTTATATGACTCACTGCTAATGATTAGTGTTCTCTTTATATCAATATTTTTCAGAATTTAGCTTATATATCCTGCATCTTGAACATGAAGAAAGAAATGTGTTTACTATTTTGGATGAGTTCAAGATTATTAACCCCATAATGATTTTCAAAAATGCCAAAATTTTTTAGATAGATTCTTTGGTTTTAAACAGTTTGGTTTGTTTTGTTTTATGGCATATCAACCTCAATGGGTTATTTAATGCCAACAAAATTTTTTTATCACTGGTAATATTTTGTTTTGCCAAAAATCTATTTCTGGTAATATTTTTCCTCGAAAAATGTATTGCTGGTAATAATTTTTTTTTCAAAAATGTATTGCTGGTAATAGTTGACTATTTGCCCATAGCTGGGACCCTAACAGGTGCTGCCACCCTGATTCAGGGTGGACCTGGGAACACCAGCAATTAAGAGGTGTTCCCATGTTCCTCAAAACCTCCTGATCAGAGGCCTTGCTGTTGGACATAGTTTATCGTCTTACCCAGGATGTGGATGTAGTAAAAGATCCACTTGTGATCAGACAGTATAGCACTAGTTTCTAAAGCTCCGCACTAGGGATATGAGTCTAGAAGATCAGGGTGGTAGAGGGACCTAGTCAAACAAAACTGATATCAAAGTGTCTGAGAAATGTCTCGAATAATGGGGCGTCAGCATTTAAACAATTTCAGGCCATCTTAAGAAAATTAGCAAGTGAAGAAGTTCAATAAATGAACTCAGTGAAAAGTCAAAGTTTCACATGAACTCAGTGAAAGTCAAAGTTTTAGGGTTACCTAAGGTGGCTGTAATGGTAAACTTATTTCCTGGCAGAAATATCCAGCATTCACTAACCAAGTAGTCAGTGTTATTTCCAACTGAAATTTATTAAATCTTCCTATTAAAACAATTTTACAAGAAAATAGGTTTCTCAATTTACTGTTATCACCCATCGCAATACTGATGGAGGCTTCTTTCCTAAACTTTTGTTTGAAGTATATGGGGAATGTCAATATCTTGATTATGTCATTACTATATGTAATATTCATTTTAGTTGTTGCTGGTGTTGAATGTCAAATAGTGGTTACTGTTATTTGGTTCTTTGTGATTCTGTAGTGTCAGTTCATGAGAAAGAAATGAAGTAACTGGTAAGACCAAATATCAATTGTATATTCTAATTTTCTGGAAGTTAGAGATTTACAATCTGGCATTCAATCAGTTTGATATAACTCTTACATAATTACAATGTGCAATTGATATGGTGATAAATCCATACTCTGAGAAAAAAAAAACAACAAAATAAACAGAGCGATCAATAACTGGAAAAGACAGAAAAGTTGTTTTTTTTTTGTTTTTTTTTTAAATAATTTCACCTGAAACAAAGCCATACCGACACAAAAGTATGAAAGTATATGATATATAAAAAAAAAAAAATTAGATAAAACAATAAAAGAACAGGAATTAAGACAATAATGATTGACACTGCATTTAAATTTTTGAAGATCAAAGTTGACTGGAAAGCAAAAAGCTGGAAGAGAGTTACACAAGCAAAAATTGCAAGAGAAAATGGACCGGTTAACATTTTCATGGTATTTGGTAATTTGCTTCTTTTTTGGTTTTATATTGAGTCCAAGTAATTTTTCTTATCCAGAATCATGACTGACATTCATGTAAATTTGACAGGCTAGTTTAACTAGCAATATTTAATTGACGACAGACATAAACATTTTGATATTTTTAAATAACTTAGGTAATCTAACAAAGCTTGATGAAAGTAGCCAAAAATTACATTTTTTATTTTATGTGGCAGGACCCATGTATCTTCAAATTTATTAGGAACTTGAAGTAGAGAAGAAAACCTAAGAGAGACTGGTAAATAGAATTTATTCACTGTTTGTGGTCAAATAATATTTTCACTGTTATTGTTTTTTTGTTTTTTTTTGGTCATTTGTTGTTCTAATTAAAAGTAAATATCTATGTCATTTTAAAAATTCAAAAATTGAAAATCATTTGTACTCAAAAATTATTATGGATCCTGGTTAATGGCATCATTTTACATAGATGGATTCTCTGTAGAGATCAAAACAGTTTCAAAGGTTGAAATTTTTTTAAACATATTATCCTCTTTTGTAATTCTACTTGGACACATTACCTCTCACTTCTTGTTTTGCCATACATTTAGACAAGCTTGTTAGCTTAGTTACTATTTCCCTTCATTCCTCAGCATGTTCTCTGTGTGTATGTGTGTGTCAAATTTTCCAAGCTGTCTTTCCTCATTATGAGTCTTAGAAATTTCAACAGTTACTGTATAATAGGTTACATAAACAATTCTCTAATTTGTTATAATTGACTTGCTAAGTAGCAAGCACAAATGAATTTTTTTACACATATTTTTTCATTTTAATTTCAGTTGTTCTTCATGACAATTATTACGATCATCATTCTATAATCCTAAGTGCTGTTTGATCTCATACCTCGAAATGGTACAATCAGTTTCCTAAATAAAAAAAGATGTGAGTTCAAGTCTTACCAAGAGCTTTGTTCTTTATTTCTAATCTGTCATATTTGATGATAATGTTTACATACAAGATTTGTATTTATTTTAATATTATCTTGACTTTTATACTTAGATAAAACATTGTCAACCAGTATTTCTTGGAGCTTTTCAACTACTTTTCATTCCATGACACAGACTATCATTCTAGGAACATTATTAAACACAAAATATTAATCTGAGTAATAAAATTTTAGCAGACTGTTGATGATGAAAACAAACAAAGATATAGAAATAATAATGGTGAGGATAAACACTCCCTACTGGAAACATTCAGCATGTACTGACAAAACAGCAAAGTTCACTGTTAGCATTGGTTCTAGTATTGATGGTAGTTTCCTTCCTAACCTTTTGTTTAAAATAGTATGAAAAATTAACATTTTGATTAGATCATTATTTTCTGTTGTCGTTATATGTGCTATCCATTTTAAATGTTGCTGCTGTTGAAAGTCTTCAAGAGACATGGTTTTGTAAATTTTTTTTTATTATTTTATAGCACCAGTCTGTAAGATATGATGAAGCTATTTAAGAAGATGACTCAAGTTCTTAGGTTAATAATTACAATGAAATCAACTGAAATTAAAATATATAATAATAAATGACAATGTTTTGTTTATAAAAATTCAAGATAATAAATGGACAGATTTACCAAAATTTTCATGACATTAACTGTTCTTTTAAAACTTAATCCATCTTAATAATCATAAAAGTGCCTTATCAGATCCTTACACTAAAACAACATCTAAAGGCCAATTGATTTTTCTTGGATGACATCTGTTGTAAATATAGACAGGTAAGAAACATTAATTCCAATAACATCACTAATATAAGTTTGGCAATTCTCCAACTGATCAATAATATATGGATCGTCTTTGAGAATTCCAATCACTGTATATGAAAGAAAGGACAAATCTCATTTTTGATAACAGCAAAAATATGTTACCCCCAGCTATCAGCTGAATGCTTCTAAAACCTGTAAAATATGAAATAATTTTTCTTTAGATTTATGCATTAATATTCTGCATTCACTCATCAACATGTATTAATTAATATGAAAAAAAAAATTAGTTATGCCTTGTCAGCAGGATTGAAAATACACTAAGAGCATTCCTTGTCATGGGGCAAGACATGCAGAAGGGGCTTATATCCCAAGTTAAGTGTTTATCGACTGGAGTATAAATAACCAATATACATCAATTACCTGAGTATAAACAAGCAATATACACCAACTGACTTGAGTATAAACAAGCAATGTACACCAACTGGCTTGAGTATAAACAAGCAATGTAAAAACCAACCAATTTCAATTACACCAATTGGCTTTAGTATATAAACAACCACTTTTATAAAAATATTTGTCAATTTTAAAGTATGGCAAACAACCTATATTGCTTTGAGTATAAACAACCATTAATCAATTGGCTATTGATTTCATTTGAATAAACAACCACTATACTCCAATTGACTATAAACTTTTTAAATACTAAAATTGACTTGAGTATAAACAACCACTATACTCCAATTGACTTGAGTATAAACAATCACTATACAACAACTGATCAAGTATAAATAACCAATATCTACAGACAGATTCACATATAAGAAATCAATATTTACTGAACCAAGGTAGAGGCATATAAAATCAATATAATTTTAAGACTTATTTCAACATTAAATAAATCAACAAGGTTTCATTTGTCATAAAATTCACCAATCAATCTGTTTAGCTATAGAGATACTGAAAAAAGAAAAAAAAAAAAAAAAAAAAAAAAAAAAAATCAAAAAAAGGAAAAATCATTTTGTCTTTACAAAACACTTGTTAACAAGAACCATATATTTCTTCTTGGAGCATTGAAGATAAATTAAAACTAGTTACTTAATATCCAATTATCTTCTATTTACTGTTTAGAGAAAATCAACTTTGGCTCAGTTCTTAATTGCAATTACTATATTGTGCTAAATAATATACTAACACACATTTTCTAGGCACTTGAACCTTTGTTTCTGATTGAGAAAAAATATTTAGATGTTCAAATAAGAAACAAGAAAAGGAATCTGTAGAATATTATGATTACGCACAAACTGTATACAAATTGCTATTCGAATTTAGAGCTGGTGAGCAAGGTCAAGGGTAACACCTTTCTGTTTAGATCAGCTCCCCCCCCCCTAGTTAGAGGAAAGAGTGAAAAGAGAAATGTAAGTTTTCAACAGGATGTCAGTAAATAGCTACCTTGGCCTCTTTTTCAGAGTTAGAGCAGAAATATATGAATTGAAGTCCTTTCAGCAAAAATGTTTATTATAAACCTGGGTTCATCTAATGGTTGTAAATCATACAGTTCAACTCTTGATGCTCAAGGCTCTTCTATTCTGGTTGCTTAAAATTTTGCAAGTGTGTGTGTGTGTGTGTGTGTGTGTGTGTGTGTGTATATATATATATATATATATATATATATACACACACACACACACACAGTGAAGTATTTATACACTGATATACAGGTATTTATTCATTGAGGTGCAAATAAATGTATTTATATATATTTCAGACTTGTAGAGTTGATTTGTATGTAGGCGTGTGCACAGCATGTGTTTTGGGGGATTCGAAGATATATATATATATATATGGAGGCATGGTGGTGTAATGGTTTGCACCATGGATTGAGAAATTGGAGAGACAAGTTCGAATTCCAATTATATGCCAATACCCTTGGGTAAAGTATGAATCCAACTCTTCTCTACCCGGCTATGGGTAAATTGCAGAACAGACTGGGTTCTATAGTGATGTTTGACAACCAGTCTAGAAGAAGGAAAACCGAATTAAAACCAGTCTGGAGAGGGTTGATCTCTATCAGGCTATCTTACTCAAGACACAACACTTCTACTGCAGCTGCAGTACATTTGGTGCCCCTATAACCCTACTGGGTTAGGAATTTGCGATTGTGTGATATGTATGTATGTAACACTATAGACTTATCAATGCAATCAGGGAGTTTGAATTAGTATACTTTCAGTCAAGTGCTGGTATTATTCATTTGTGTATGAATTTCAAAATACTGTGGAATGTACACACCAGAACAACTGCACAAATACACATATATAGTACTAGCTTAAAATCTGCCCTATTGGGTGGAATTTAAGCTAGCTGGTGGGTTCTTGATTGTGCTTTTGGCTTGTTCAGGAGTTTGAGAGTCTCTAAGTCTTTGCATATTATCAGCATTGGAAGCTCTACTGACTGTCATTTGATCTGGGTTTTCATTTGCATGGGACTTTCTTTTCCTCACTGCAGCCTTGGCTCTTTTGATTGCAAGCTGGTCATCTGTTGGTGGAGATTGCTTTTTGAAAGGCATACTGCTAACAATAAACTACAGAACTCAAAATTGATCACTGCATTTAAGTATTGTGTTAATATTTAACTTACCTTTTAAAAGTTCAATTATAATTATCCTGCTACCACTTAATTTAAAGACAATTTAATGTACATAGATCATCACTTTCCATACAAACAATTATTTTCATTTCATGGGTGACTTTCGCTGGATTTCACAATTAATTTCAATTATTTCCAAATTTATTTCCAAGTAATAAAAATTGGAATTGTACAAAAAAAAAAAAAAAAAAAAAAAAATTGTTGCAAAAATTCACAAAAAAACAAACACAATAATGAAAACTTGGGAATCCAAAACTTCAGGATTGTTGCGGGATCCCGAATGTTTTTAATTTGCTCAGGAAATGAGCCTGATTCCAAAATGGTACGATATGTTGGGCTACGGCCTCTAGGAGTAAATTTGAGAACATGTGACACACTGATATTTGCATTTATTCATATAGATATCATATATTTTAGAATATTAAAACAATAACTAATAATGTATAGCTATTTTTAACATGTTTTTGTTTTAATATCCTAAAATAAAATCAATAATATTTAGCTCTACTTTGCATTGAGCCCTCTTTTAAATGCTACGAACAGTGGAATTATAATTTTTTAACAATAGAGTGTCCAGTAGCTCAGATCTTAAAATCAAACAGCTGGACTAACTGCATATAAAATTTGATTATAGTGGTGAATGCTTGTGCAGAACTAATCACACTTTTCTGAAGGACCAAATATGGAGAACTGGTGCACATATTGTGTCATAAGATCTTCAAAATAAACATGATATTTTTGAATTCTGAGTTTCCTTCTCCAAGGTAGGTTTTCAACCATGGCTATAGAGATGAATTCATACTTTTCCCAATGGAATTTGTCTGTATGTGAAAGTAATCGACTGGAATTTAAACTCAGCTCTTTGACTTCTTATTCAGAGGCTCTATCCATTATACCACATTGCATCTATACAGTTTATATATATATATATATTACACACACTGGGTATAACAGTATAATGGTCCATCCCACAAAATGTTTAATATCTAAAAAAAAACCACTAAACTAAGTGAGTTTCTTTTTTTTGTTCAGGCTTTCAGAAAAGACGTTTAGCCATCTTGAAACCATTTTTCATATGAACCACTGAAAAATCCTTTGACTTATTCAGCTAGAAAGAGAACAGGTTAAAATGGTTTTGTGTCAGTCCCACTATATGAGCAATTCTGAGAAGAAAAAGATTTTTCAAAACTTCAGCAATGGTACCAACATTTATAAGCTGGCTTCCATCTTCAAAGTCCATTCAAGAACCATCAAGAGAATGGTGAATAAGTTTAAAAAGAGGGAACAGTAGAGAGGAAAAATGAATCAGGAGGTAACAACAGGAAGAAGTTCACATCATGTGGATCTGTGTATGTTTCATTATAACTATTTAAAATATCAAGTATATTTTACTGTGAATCAAATGTAATACCTTACAAGGTAAGTGATATACCTATTATGTTACTGTTCTGCTTGAGTAACATAGTATTTAAAAATTAATTTGACTTTGCAAAGCACACACACTGGTCCGAGGTTGAGGAATGGAAAATGACACATACAAAGTTGATAAATATAGATAAACCAAAAGATGTTTAGTTTTTATAGTTACCTTTGCTGTGTTTTTTTTTATCAGATGACATTAGGTGCATTCAGTTTTAATTAGCATTATTAAAATAAATAATATTCATTATAATATTATAGCAGCTTTTACATTTATAGACTTAAATCAAAGTGTCAAAATTAATGTATTTTCATTTATTGATATTAGCAGTGGAGATGAAATAAAATAAGCAACATTTTTAGTATATCCTTCTTTTGATTTATCTATTTCAGTGATTCTCAATGTAGTCCACATAGCATTTCTAGTGGTCCACAGAGAATTCATAGCCATAAAAAATCTTTAGCCATTTCTCAAAAATGTACCTAAATTATTCATCTGTTATATTTGAAAATTTCAAAATTATGTAGGTATTATTACCAAACAGCCTAAAAGTAAAAGTAGGATTGTACTTTTGAATTTTTTGAATAATAAAATTGTCTATGGACTGAAAAAGGTTGACAAGCGCTGATCTATTTAATTGTCCTCAAATAACCACTTCTTTCCAACCATTGCTGCCATTCATAGCATCTTTGCTGATTCTGTTTTTTTTTTTTTAAGCATTTCACCCCAAGTAAGATGGGGGTGCCACTAGCTTGCAAGGGGTTACAGAGGGTCAAGAACAAAATTAAAAAGGCATGTTTGGGAAGAGGATAAAGAGAAGGATTCAGGGGTGGGTATGAGATCAAGGTATCAGAAGATGTCAATTGACATTACATTTGAATAGTTGGAGATTATAGCTATCAGGGAAACAAGTAATAGGAAGGGAATTCCACAGTTGGGAAGTGAAATAAAAGAAGCTGAGTAGAAGAGATGGTTACATTTAACCGTTTTGACAGTGAAAAGATGGATTACCGCGAGTTGAATGGTTTTGTAGAACCATATACTACTAACTCAGAGATTTGTGCACATAAGTTGCAACAATGGCAATGATTGGGGGCTGATGTATCTTTTTTGGACTTGTGGAGGGTGTATCTGCAGATACATGTGGAGAAGGTACTGTGGCCCTATCAAACTGTCATAGTGAAGGGGCAAAGATACTGCCTCACTCGACTGGGTTTTGGTTTCAATATGGCACCTCTCATTATGAAAGCCATAATTGATGCAATATTATCGCAAGACAAAAATATTGCCAATGCCACATCGGCATATGTTGACGACATTTATGTCAACGAGAGTCTAATTCCTGTTGCACATGTGAGAGAGCTCCTGTCCAAGTACGGACTAGTGTGCAAGGAACCAACCAGATTAGAAGATGTAGCTAAGGTGCTGGGCTTACAGGTCTGGAGTGACATGGTACTCTCCGATGGAGGCGAGGTGGAGAGATCCCTGATATCCCTGTGAGGATAACTCACTGGCGCGTATTCTCGTTATGTGGAAAACTTGTGGGCCACTTTCCCATTTGCGGCTGGCTACGAGTGGCCACTGCATTTGTGAAACGACAAGCAAGCTCTATAACCACAGGATGGGATGATGAAGTTGAGAATGCTTCTATTAATTGCATGTTAACCGACATCATAGCCAGAATACCCGAGGCCGATCCAGTAGGAGGAGACTGGTGTGTGAGTAGCCACAAAATGAACGTATGGGTGGATGCAAGTTCCGTAGCCACAGGTGTCGTATTAGATGTAGATGGAAACGTTATTGAGGATGCATCATGGCTATGCCCAGTTGGAGATGCTAAGCACATCAATTTGGCCGAGCTAGACGCAACAATAAAGGTTGTTAATTTGGCTCTTCAGTGGCAAATGTCAACAATACATCTTTTTACTGATTCAGCATGTGTTCATCAGTGCATTTTGAACACCTTAACTGGCAAGGCTCTAATAAATACGAAGGCATCTGGGGAAATGTTAGTGCGGAGACGGCTGAACACACTTCGTAAACTTGTAGCTGAATATGGCTTGACGGTGCACATAATACTGGTCAAATCCAACATGAATCTGGCAGACTGGCTGACCAGGGTGCCAAAAAAGTGGTTAAACCTACACAAGGAGGGAACGAAGCCAGTGCAGTCAGTATGCGCCACTGCAACGACCAAAGTGGACACACACCAAGTTGCTAATGTCCACCGAAAAAACGGACACCAGGCATAAAAAGGACCCTGTACTTTGTTAGGTTGATAGACCCTTCAGTATCATCAGAAGTGGTAAAAGCCGCTGTCAAGGAATGTGAGACGTGCCAAACCATTGACCCGGCTCCAGTGCATTGGTGAAAAGGAAAGCTGAACATGAGGGACAACTGGAATAGGTTAGCGATGGACATCACTCACCATGGTGGTAAGCACTTTCTGACAATTATTGATTGTGAGCCTTCTCAGTTCGCGATATGGCGTCCACCATGTCAACAAGATTCTACTAGCATAGTTCGGCAGTTAGAGCCAATTTTTTATGAACGGGGTCCACCACTCGAGATATTGACAGACAATGACACAGCATTCATGTGCAAATATTTAAAAAATTTGAGCAATTGGGGTGTACGGTTGCAGTGTGCCTATGCACCTGCCAGGAATGGTATAGTAGAAAGAAGTCACTGAAGCATCAAAACCATTGCAGCTAGAAAGCAGTGCTCTATACTGGAGGCGGTTTACTGGTATAACATAAAGATAATCATTCGCCTAGCACTGCACCATCTGATGCACTTTATAGGTACCATACCTGTGTATGGGGCATCGAGGCTATGTCCCTCATTGAATCGCAGAATATTCAAGGAGCATATGAAGTGGGAGATGTCGTTTGGGTGAAAACTCCACATGGGAGGTGCACAACTAAATTTAGAATGGGTCACGTGACTCAGGTTAATAGCCCACAGTCAGTGCACATTGATGGAGTTCCATGTCATGTGAAGGACTTGCATCCCTTTATGGGAACAGTCCCGACAGATACACAGGACAGCGATTCTGAAGAGAGTGAGCGGTTAGTAAATTTGAGATCAACCCTGTTAGGAGACATTGATCACTTGCTTGATACTGAATCTGTTATAGACGACACAAATGGGGAAGATGACTCCCCAACTGTTAGCATCCAAAATACTAATATGGTACATCCTGCTAGCTCCCCTGATGACAGTTCATATGAAGATGAAGCTTGTGTTGTTCCACTCCCTTGGTGTACCAGGCAAAAACGACCTGCTTGCGACTGTATGTTTTGTGATCATGAGATCAAGGGGGAGTGTGGCGAACAGCCCCATAGAAGCAAGCGAGCCAGAGTGGCTTGCATCTGGTGTATAGGAAAATAAGGGTCCTACCTTAATGTGCGGCACGTGACATCAGTGGGTTTGCTTTGTGAAAATGGCATTACTTTCCCGTCCAGCCATTCTAGCAGTATGTGCAATGATGAGGGTTTTTTGTACAGTTTGGAATGCTTCCACCAATAGCAAGTCATGTGCTGATTGGTCAAACTGGAGGAGGCAATTTGTAGTGACGTGTGAAGAAAGCAAGGATGGTGAACTGAACCAGTGATATTGTGATTTGTACAAGTGACGTTGCAGCAATAGACTTATTTAAGCTACAATAAGAATATTTGGTCAGTCAGTTATGTGCCATGCATGATTCATGCTTATTGGTTAACTATGAGTATCAGGTTTTATAGGCCCTCCTTCCTCATTATGTGTCCCAGAAACTTCAGCTGTCTCTTTCAATGCTCAAAATTGAAAGGTTAGGTGAAGATTCTCCCTGCGTGGTTCCAACTGGATGGAGCCCCTACCTTTACACCATATCGATAAAAATCTGGTTGAACAACAATTACCCTAACAGGAATGGGAGATATGGTTCTGTCTAATGAGCTCAAGATCACCAGATATTAGCCCCCTTAACTTTGTTTTCTGGTGTATGCTGATGAAGAAAGTATACAGGTGTATCTAGATTTTATGATCACCCTGAACATTAAAAAAAGACTGTTTTTCCATATACTGACAGTTGATATATGCAGCATACACTTGAAAAATATTTTTATGATTTTAATATTGAAGATAGAAGAAAGTAACTTTTCTTCTTTAGCCTATTATACTTTTTATCTTAAAGGCAAAACACTGAAGACAGTATTTTTTATGTAGAAGTTAAGGAAGATAGTGATCAGATCACATGATTAAAAATTATATTATATATATATATATATATATATATACATACATACATGCATGATGTGGGAGAGTGTCAACATACTCAAAATATATGACTCAAGTAATGAAAATCATTTGGAAAAACTTGCTTATGTTATTCAATTTGATGCATGGTTTCCACATGTGAAAAAAAAAACTGACTGAACCAAATTATAATAAGCAAAGAAAACTGGTTATTTTACAACTATGGACAATACAATATATTGCATAATAAGTAAAAGAAGTCACTGTCTCAAAGGCAGATGTTTACCCAAACAAGGTAATGTATATGATGAGATTGTGAAGGAGTTTTGTTATTCAAACAAGTACTGCTCACAAACCAAATGAAATCAGCAATTGACAAAAAGAGTTCAAAATTAGTTAATAGAATGGTCATAATATGCCATCATGATAATGCTAGACTCTGTCTTTCATTGTGGGGATCAGGCAGAAGAGGTTATAATGGGACAGTTTTCATTCATTTGGTATTAAATCTTTGGATTACCATTTTGCTTCTGGTATTTACAGAATTGCCAAAATGTTAAATTCTTTGAAAGACTGGAAAGTTCTTTGCTGAGGAGAATAAAAAAGATCTTAGAAAGGTGAAATTACAAAGTTGCAAGATGTCGGAAAATAATGGAAATAATTGTAAATATGTTGTGCAATAAATTTAATGTCAAAATTTTTAAAAATGTCTTATTTTTATTTAATAAACTGAAGGAATATTTTACCCATCAGTACTATCCAGAATTCAATTATATATATATATATATATATATATATATATATATATATATATATATATATATGTATGTATGTTTAAATGAAGATATACACATCCCTTATTTATTTCTTTTCATTTTTTTTAATTAATCTTTTTTTTTAAATTTATCTGAACAAGTCTAGAAATTAATCCATGACTCTTCAAGATTTCATAGTTTTTTTGTTTTTTTTTGTTGTTTTTTTTTAAAAATTGCCACTTCTTTGTTGCTTTTGTTACAGAATGTTGGCTTACCTCCGGTGAATTTGCATCATGAAGTGCCTTGTGCAACACAATTCAGAGACAATAGCAGATAACTAAACAAAGATCACCCACAAGGCAAGTAGGAAAAAGAAAGGAAAAACTACAACCAGTCCAGAGAAAATTATCTGTTGAAAATAATAATATCAATTGAAGATGACATTGTTATGACTACAACAGAGTGCTTTATAAGATAAAATAAGTTCGTGAAAATACCATGACAATGTGGTTTTGCCTATAGATGTGATAACAATGGTAATATTATATATTTCTTAGAAGGAAACATTTAGCATTTATTGACTGAGCAGCCAATGTTACTTTTGGCTGAGATTTATAAAATATTTACATTAAAACAATTTTTCAGGAAAATACGTTTCTCAAGTTCTTTCACTCTTTCCAGTATTGATGGGGAAGGCTTCCTTACTAATCTTTTGTTTTAAGTAATGTGGAATATCATTATCTTTATTATGCTATTATTTTCCCTTTGAATTACGTGTGCTATCCATTTTTGTTGTTGTCTTTAAGTGATATGATTTGGTAAAATTCTTTTTTGTGATCTTGTAGTACTAGTCTATGTATTTTGAAGAAGGATGGTCATCACTACAATATAAATGCTTCATTTGCTCAAAGTCATTTTTAACCATTGATCTAAGGAAGCAGTTGTATACTGTTGACAATTTAGACATTTCTGAACAAGTTGAGTGTCATGAATGATATGCAAAACTCAATCTGATGAAGCTACACCCTTGTGCAAATTAATTGAAACAAAAATAATTTCGTTATTATTTACTTTTTTCATATTTTTCCAATGAAACATGACCCAGTGCATATATCAGTACTTCGTATGTACAATACACAAAGTCTTTTCTTGCAGACTGACCACAGATTCTCAATTGGATTTAAATCAGGGGAGTTTCCAAGCTAGTTGATAGTACTTTGATTTGATCACTGGTAAGGTTTGCCAGTGTGTTCATGCAGTGTTACAATTTTTGTATGCTTCCTTGGAGTAACGTCCATTTCAGACAATGGCTGTAGGACAACTAATTGACAATCAAGACAATAGTGTCTGAGCATGATGAAAATCTAATGCAATCATGGATGACACAATATTTTTCAAGGTCAAATAAATTTCATCATATACCCTGAAAATAGATTCATATTACTGCACACCACTGCAAATGACCTAACCTGAGGAAAAAATAGGAATCGATTACACCCTGTCACTCCAGTGGGTCTAAAACTGACTGTATGGTAAAAGAAAGGAAACTAAAGCAGTTGTTTCAATTAATTTGTATAAAGGTGTATTTTAAAACAGGCATGTCAAACTCAGGACATATCAAGGGCTGCATTGGCCATATCTGCAGGCTTGCATATGGAGGGCTGCATCAACCATATCTGCAACCTCAAGAGCAAAACCTGCTTACAGTCTTATATTAATCACAGCTAGTGGTAACTAAACTTTAAATACAAAATACTTACAATAAAATTTAATAAATTTTATGTCATCCTGATGATTGACATCGCTTTAGACAAACTATTCTCAATACATCAAGTTGGAATGTCTGTGTAGGTCCCACTTTGATCAAAGATGACAAATGTTCATCAGTTGATCTGGTTCTGTGAGATGTTTTTGTGGCTTTCATAAAAGAAAATAACTGCTCACAGACATATGTGGAACCAAACATCACCATAATCTTTATGGTAAACTTTCTGAAGTTATAAAAAAATCCTACATCTAGGTACTTTCCCTTGAGTGTTGAGTTAGTCTGCATTTCCAGTAGTTCTATCTGTAAACTTTCCTCTACCTGAGCAACATCAAAAGGGAATGGTGCTGAGAATAATGCAAACTGATGTTCACAAGATGAAAAATCACAAAATCTTCAGTGAAATTCCTTTGACAGCAATTCCAGATAATTGTCGTACTTAGCAAAAATAAATACAGACTCAGTATTCACAGTTTTTTTCAATCCCTTGCATATAGGAAAATCAATCAAGTTTTCATATGACAACTGGGACTTCGATAAAGCTAATTTTGCAATGAAACACTTGATATCATCATATAAATGAGTGATGAGCTTATTTTTACCTTGTAATTTCAAATTAAGGTCACTCAATTGGGCAGTAATATCCACTTAAAAAGCTAGATCTTGGAGCTAGCTTTCATCTTTCAATTCATCTCTGCTTTGAACCTTCATTCCCAAAAACATAATTTTGTCATAATAAAAAAATCTTTTCAGTACCTTGTGATATGAAAGCCACCAAACTTCTGTCTAGAATGGGACATTTGTGAACAGATTATTCACGTCTTCCAATAACTGTCTGATGGTGATGCAAAGCACAACCTCTGATATAGTTCACTGTTTTGTGACAAAATTCAACATATGATCTAATTTTGAAATCTTAGAACATCAGTTCTGCTAATAAATTATACAGTGAAAATTCTTAAATGTTGAATCTGGTTATAGGTTTTCTCTTTTTGTATCTAACTTGGCAGCAACACCATTATGTCTCCCAACCATATTATTTCAGGGAGTGTAATTTTGCAATCCTTTCATTTTTGGCATTGGAAATTTGTCTTTTGCATATTTTGTCAATTTTCACTCATCATAGTAGGGAATACTGTTTTCACCTGAATTCCTTCAAAATTAATTTAGCCATTTCCAAATGCCAGCTGAAGTAATGATTTTGCTCTATATGACAGATAAAATTTTGATGTTATATATATATATATATATATATATATATAACATAAAAACTAAATAAATATATGTGTGTGTGTGTATATATGTGTATATATATATATATAATATATATATATATATATATATATATATAAAACTTAGATATATAAAAAACTTACATGTTATATGTATGTATGTATATATAACATAAAAACTTATATATATATATATATATATATATAAATATATATATATATATATATATATATATATGAGAGAGAGAGAGATTTATAATGTGTGTATTTTTATGCAAATATACCATGTATGAACATATCTGTAGAGAGATATTTGCTTGCAGCTATAAATATACGTATATAACTTTATATCTATAGGCAACCTTTTTTAATTTTGAGGTATGCTTATATATAGTGCGGTATGCCTATGAAAATCTAAGAATATTAGAGAAAAGGAATTGTGTTTAATTTAGAGTAAATTCAAAAAATTATATATATATATATATATATATATATATATATATATATATATCTGCCAGTTTATAAATATATGTTATATATATATATATATATATATATATATATATATATATACGAGAGTGAGAGAGATATGTGTGTCTTCTAACGGATATCTCAGGTGTAAGTATTCATTTACTTAGATTATAAATAATAGTGTACACATACATGTAAGTATAAACCTTCATGTATGGATTTATATTAGTTAAAATTTTATTAATGCAAGCTGATATGCATCCATCATATTTATTTTCTATGCACCAGTGTATATGAATAATCTTATATATATGTGTGTGTGTGTGAACACTGGGTTTGAATTCTTTTGTATATGCCATCTTCAAAGACACAGACATTTCTTCTAATAGTCTTTCCACTTACCGCTGTTTTGCAGCCATAAGTAGCAGGTACTTTTTGCATCTTTACATTTAGTGCCATTATCTGCAGAGTCTTGAAGAAATTCTTCATATACAACAGGAATATGTTTCTCTTCCTTTTACTTACCACTCAGCTTTTAGATATACATCATTATGAGCAAAATATCCATGTCTATGTTTACATATTTTTATGATCTGGCACATTACAAAAACCATTGGAATGTATCTGGAGTTCAGATGTTTTTTTTTCTCACACACACACACATATATATATATATATATATATATATATATATATATATATATATATATATATATATATATAGATATGAGACAGTGCAGTAAAGTTCATGGTCTAACTAACAGAAGATCGCTAAAGAAAATCTTTGGGTAGATTTTGGAAATTGGATCATGCCAAGAATTTTTCAGTATATCATTGTACACATGCACATAGATACATTATATATATGTGTGTGTGTGTGTGTGTTGTGCAAAAGTAAATGAACTTCGAATATAATATTTAAAATAATTGCCTCTTTTTTTCCAGATATCCAGCAAATCTTAATTAAACTATATATTTATTAAGAAAAACAATGAATTACAACCACTTTCAAAGATTTATATCAAGTGGGAATAAAAATATTAATTAAAAAGTAAGATGTGCAAAAAAATAAGTGAACCCTTACATTCGCACTCTGTATTTTCATTTCATATGGTTCACAGTGCAAATAATTTTTTGTGCACATGTAAAAAATCAAAATGACAAGTATCCATTTTTTTTGGTAAGCTGTGTATACTGCAGTCAAACATCATAACTCATTGTGTATGGAAAAGTGTGCAGTTAGAGACTACATTTAAAATATGCAAAAATCAAAAGAACTTTCTGAAGTTTTAAAATTTGCATAGTTGAAACCTATAATGATGAAGAAGCCTCCAAAAAGCTAGAAAAATAATTTGGAGTGCAACAAATTATTTATAAATGGAAGGCCTTTGGTATAATGGCATCACAATCAAGAATTGGCTGTCTATAAAAAAAAATGACTGCAAGAGCTAGTAGACCTCTAGTTTGGCAAGCCCAGGCAAATCTTGGTGTTATCTTTGCTGTTCTCCAGTGTTCACTGGCCAATTTTGGCATCAATGTGAATACATTTACAGTGCAACAAAACCTGGACAATGCCAATCTTCATGTTAGAATGCCTAAAAAAGGCACAGCTTATGAAATAGCACAAGCAGGCTCACCTCAACTATGCCAAAGCTAATATAATAATCTAGAAACATTCTTGCAAAAGGTTTTATGGTCAAATGAGACCAAACTAGAGCTTTTTGGGAGGAACAATAGGTGTTATATTTAGTAAGCTCCTAGAGTCGCTTTTGAAGAGAAGGATTTGCTACCAACTATTAAATATGGTGAGGAAAGCATTATGATTTGGGGATGCTTTGCTGCAGATGGAACAGGCAGAATAGGATACATTCATAGCACAATGGACTTTGCAAGATACCAAGCAATTTTCAACAAAAGTGTCTTGTCCTAAGTTCAAAAGTTGGGTTTTGGTCAGGGATGGAACTTCCAAGAGATCAATGATCTGAAGTATCAAAGCAAATCCATAAATGAAATGGGTTCTTGAAAAGAAATTTCAAATCTTGGAATAGCCTAGTCAAAGTCCTGATCCGAACCCAATTGAAAATATGTGATTCAAGTGAAAGAAGGTAGTACATGCAAGAAACACATGAAATAACTGAGCAAATGTGGGAGTTTTGCCAAGAAAAATGGTCAAAAATTGGAACTCACAACCTCAAAAGGAGCAGTTAACAAATATTAAATTTAAAGGTTCACTTTTGCACATTTTACTTTTTAATTTATATTTTTATTTCAGCTTGATAAAATTTTTCTAAAGTGGTTGTAAATGATTTTATAATGGTTTCTCTTAATGAATATATAGTTTAATTAAGACTTGTTGATCATCTGGAAAAAAGAGAGAATTTTTTAATATTATCATAATGCTTCACTTACTTTTGCACAGCACTGTGTGTGTGTGTGTGTGTATATATATATATATACTTATGCACATATGCATAGATATATATATATAACTTATGGTGATTTTCTAAGAATAGGTTAGATTGCACACAAGGCTGAAAGCATGATATTGAAATTGCATGACCCTACACACAAGTTTGCTAACCATTATACCATAGTTCCCAATACAACTTATGCTTACTATTAGATATTTTTCTTTTGGAAGTGGGCTTTGGGAGGCTTTTAAAATTAAGAACAACAGGAGAAAATTCTACTGAAAACAATTCCATGTTCGGACACCCTAGCAAGAAAATTCAGCCAACTAGATCATTAGAAACTCACTATTCAAAGACATTCAATTTTTTTTTTTTTGATTTTTTCTTTTGAACTGGGATTTCTAAAAACCATAAATAGGATAATAAGTTAGGTTAGAAAGTTTGAACAAAAATAAATGTCTTATAGTCAACCAGACTGACAGGGGGGAAAAAAATTAAAATTAAAAAAAAAAAAGAAAAATGGAAATGAGTTTTCGGTATTAGAAATTATACTCACATGGCAGCAAGTGTTTATCCGTTTTTTCTCATTGGGCAGCAAAGACAGCTTACTTTAAGTCCAAGCATTAGGGTTCACAAAAGAAGAGCTGGTGGTGGGGAAAAACAATTCCACCCCATGTTGGGCTTTTTATAAAATTAAGAACAAAGGAGAAATAAATATTGAAAACAATTCCATTTGTTCAGAATTTTATCTAGCAAGAAAATTCAGCCAACTAGATCATTAGAATAAAGAGACACTTTCGCAATTCGCCAAAGACATTTTTGATTTTTTTTACAATCAGAAAGAAATATAAAGAAAGAGAGCTTGGAAAATTTGACACGCCACAGGACATATTAAAAGGAAGAGGGACAGAGGAAAACAGTAAATAACCTATGTAAGATTCATGTATAAATGGACAGCACAACAGGGTGGGATATTAAAAAAAAAGAAAAAGAAAAAAACACTGCTTAGAGGAACAAAGGATAAGATGTTTCCAAGAGCTATAATTACAAATGTCCTGAAGGGACATGGCATATAGAAGAAAAGGGAGAAGATCATGTTGAAAATCTTTGTTTTTAAATTTTTTTTTCATCTTTAAGGACTTGCATATATAGGTGCAAATCGTGGCTTTAAGTGAAATTCCTATCATGATAGACTCTTGAAAGTTTTGTATCCAAATGTATAAAGAAAGCAATTTTTAAAGAAGTAATGGATTTTTTAATGACAGATTTTATCACTTCAAATGTTATTTTTAGTGGATACTCATATTTGAGTAGTTGCTCACTTTATTTATTAAAGAAATGAGAAGGAATTTGCTTCAAGTCACTATTCAGCCTTGCTTGACAGATTCAGTTACAGCACTTTATATATATATATATAATCTCAGTGGCAACACTAGTTCATCAATGTTTGTGGGGGATCATTACAATCTTTAATAGACTATTGGTATAACTTAGATGCTAAAATGTTTTCGCTACTGTTACATTATATATATATATATATATATATATATATATATATATATATTTTAAATCTCTGTGCATGAAATTAGAAAAAAAAAAACATTGTGGTATTTTAATATTTATTGTAATAATTCTATAAAAATAAAGATTTATTTAAAAATATTTTTCCAGACAGTAAAATGTGTCTATTTCAAGTATATGTTTGTATATATGTGTATGCATTACTGTGTTTATGTATCTCTTTGTCTGAATTTTTAGTTTTATTTATTGTACATTTATGATCAGTTCTGCTGACTGATATCATATATCCTCAACACTACCCCACTCACATTCTTCACCCCAATCCTTTAGTCAACACTTTAAAGCTGCCACTTTCTTTGATTTTTACTGATTTTAAGCAGGCTAAATTTAATTTGCCCTTTTTCAATTGATATATTCCGCTAAAAAGCTTATACTGTATGGAATGAATTATTTAAAATAGACATTTGAAAACAATAAGATAAAATAAAAATGTGTCCCTTGAAAGACAAGTCATTAGAGATTTTTTAAAGATTATTTATAAAATTAAAGCAAGAAATAAATTACTTATTAAGTATGTCCCCAGCTTGAAAGGGCTCAGATTTACACAGCTGACGAGCCACATTAATTTTATTTCATTCTTTTTTTACTTACTTTCTTCTTTATTAAGAGCAATATCAACAATATATATATATATATATATATTATATACGATGGATAAATTGTCATCTAAATTATGCAAAAATGAAAATAACACTGAAATCTCATAATATTAAAGAGTAATTATTCAGTAAAATTACCATTGGCTTCCGGAAGATTTCAGAATCTCCTGCAACTCTTTTGGGTGGTTGCCTTGTTTAAATTGGTGAATGCTACCATAATCCTAGCCTTCAGTTCATCTTTGGTGTTAAAAAGAGTTTTTTTGGTCTTTTGATCAACTGCAACCCACACATAATTATCAAGAGAGTTGCAGATTGGAGAGTTAGGTGGCCAGATATAAGGGGTGATGTGGTCACAGAAATTGTCTGGCAGCCATGACTGGGTTCATCTACTTGTGTAGCATGGTACAGAGTCATGTTGCCAGTCATAGGGTCTTCCAGCAGCCACCCTATTGACACAGGGCCAGCACTACCCACTCAAGGCACCAGATGTAAGCCTCCATGTTGAGTCTGAGGCCCTCATCAACAAATTCAGGAGATTTTTCTAACCAGAGTGAGTTTTCCAAGCTGCCATACCCTCATAATCACCATTACACTCATCCAACTCTTTTTAAATCCTCTGCATTGATCTCAGATCAACACCCAAACACTCTCAAATGTTCATATTGGAGCTTCCAGCATGCACACCAAGTAGTACAGCATGCAATTTCAAAATTTCTAGCAGAGTGACTTGCATCATGGTGCTCTTTTTCTTACAGATGGTGCCCAACTGACCCTATTATACTCTGCAATTGACAAAATTAAAAACAAACAACACACATGCACGAAATTGAAAATATAAAATGGCAACAATTTACCCATCACTCCCTGTATATATGACAAACCAATTACAAATAATATTGTAAACAAAGCTAAAAATAGAAATATATATTTATAATTTATGTGTGCGTGTGTGTGCGTGTGTGTACATACACACAAGTGGTGCTAAAAAGCTTTTGGTCCAACCAAGAAACCCTATCTCACCAAAATTCTTATGTATGAACAGAATATGGGAAGTGGGTCATACCAATAACTTTTCAACACCTCCATTTCATATTTCTAAAAAGTAGGTGTTTGGTAGCTGAGGCAAACTTTGGTATGAGGCTAAATTTATGGAGCTACTTTGGAAAAATTAACTTACAAACACCAGTTTTATTTTTATATGTGTTTGCTAATCATCACTCTTGAGGATATGTACACATTGTGGGTAGATAATGATGTCAATACACAGACAATTATATAACAAGATATGTGTACACACAAACATATTGAAACACTCTAAGTTATCTACACATATGATATGCATACACAAACAATATATGTGCTATTAAATTTTCTCTTCATTTTTTTCTTTATTCTTTCCTCTCAGCTGTGTACATTTTCCAACATTGAGTTCATTTATTCTCATAGGGAGAGTGCAGATGGCTACTGATTAAAGACAACTCATACATTTCCTTCAATGATATTTGTGGTAAACTACTTGTAATTTGCCTCTTGTAATATTTCTTATTCTTTACTTACGCACTTTTTTTTATCTATATATGCAGTAATTTTTCTCCCTTGTGTTTCTACCAGCAGTTTTTGTTATTATTTTCTGTTTTTCTTATGCCAAACTTTCTTTTCTTCAATTTGACTCTCTCTTCTTTTAATTTCTTTTTATTATTTTTCTTCTTAATTTTCTTTGCTTCTTCCCAGAATAACCAAAGAAAATGCTATGTATTCATTTTCTTTTTTTCCAGTCATATCAGTATGATATAACGCACTTGCATTTCCATTCACGTTTCAACATGGATAAAGACAGAGTGTGTGTTTGATTGTGTTCTATATTCAATTCACTCCTGATTTAAAGAAATCTAATCTGATCCTTACTTCTTCACCCCCAAGTTGTCTAAGAAATTTGTTGAGTAAATATTTCAGTGAGTCATTAACATTACAGAATCTTTTAAAACTACACTTCAACTTTTTGCTTTCCCCCAACTGTTTTTTTCATCTTGAGGTAAAATATTGTCCAATGAAGTTGTGTATTTCTGATGATATAATCAAGTTCATTCTAACATCATGTTTTGACACCACTTTGAGGATTATACGGTTTTTCCTGTCAATAACAACAAAACTTACTTCAATGTGCTGTGTTCCTTCAAGATGTAGGCAATCATGGCTCTCCATAACTTCCTATCCCATGAAGCTCAAGATAGTTTATCTATTTACCATCACTCCCACTCCCTGCTCATAAGCTTGTTAGGTAGGGTGGCATGCTCCCTCACCCAGTTCGTTTTGCTTTCGATATGTCCTATGAGTGTCAAATTTTCCAAGAGCAATAGTTATGTATGAACAGAGAGAGACAAAGTTATGTAAGAATGAATAGAGAGGGAGAGAGTGAGATGAATATAGAGACAGATAACACTGAAATGCAGACTAAATATGTATAACAAATTAATCTTGTCTGATTGATTGATTTATTTTTGATGGTTTATCAACACTGTTCAGGTTATTTAACACCAGAAAATAGTTCTGGAATTGTAAGAAATTTTTTTCGAGATAATAATGATTTTCTGACAAGTCCTACTATTATAGCTGGGTGAGGGGAGGAAAGGTGAATCCATACCTTTCCTAAGGGTATTTGCATATAAGCAAATATAGCAGACATGGCTGGAATTAGAACTTGGCTCTCTGATTTCTCATTTTGAGCCACTATCAATTACACCACCTGCACATCCAAACTTACAGTAGCTGGTATTCTGAAGTGGTCACCCATTTAGGTACTGACCAGGCTCAACATTGCTTAACTGCAGTGATTGGATTGCAACTAGTATTTCAGCATGATTTAGCTGTAAGCTGATCTTAATTCTGAATTTACTGGTTTGAAAAATGTTTGTTTAGAAAAGAAAACCCAGAAATGTAGATAAAAATAATTATATATTTCTTTTTTTTTTATTTGGATTGAGGCATTTGCAATTCACGATGATGTAAAAATGTGACTACAAAATCCAATGCACACTGGAATAGCAAAAGATGCCTTCCAAAATCTAAGCAAAGTACTAAGAAAGAGGAAAATTTTATTAGAAGCAAATGGTGAACTGCTATATAATATGAGTCCTCCTATATGAAAGGGAATGCTGGAAAATTTCCTTACAGATGAAGAGAAAACTGGAGGCAATAAAAATGTGATTCTACAGAAGGATGCTGAGGATTTCATTAATGGAGCATGTAAGCAACAAAGAAATCTTGAAGAAAATGGAAACAGAAAATGCTTTTACTCTGAATCAGAAAAAATTTCTTGGACACATAATGAGGAAGGAAGGTGTGAAGAATTTGACACTCACAGTATATATTGAAAGCAAAAAGTCACATGGGAAGGCATAGGCCATCTACTTGAAGAGCTTGTATGAATGGATGGCAGAATGTGGAGGAGGTTTGGCAAAAGGACAAATACTGTAATGGTATACACATGAACTCTGAGTGATAGACAGTATCTGATAAAGTTTACTGTGAATAGAAAAACCATGGAGAAGGCAATGAAAAACCACTCCTCTATCTTTTCCAATTTACACTTTTACTAATTTACACATAATAATAAAAAAAAGATGTCAATTGTGAAGAGCTACGATCATCTACACTTTGAAAGAAGATAGCTTTGAAAAAAAAAATTGACAAGAAAGTCTAGAACATTTTTGATATAATCAATGCAAGTTACAACAAAAGGCAAAACTTTATGACATCCTAAATACATGATTTTCTTTCTGGTATCAAATTTCTGGGTTTTCTTTTTCTTTAGATATGCTCTAAAAGACTTTATTATTTTCTAGTTTTGTATTTTTTTTTTCGTTATTACTTTGAATTTTTATAAAATAATTGGGTAAGTATCTTCCACCGGTTGGAATCAAACTGTCATTCACTCTTTGTCAATCAAGTGTACATTTTTCTGACACACTTCAATATCTTTTCAATTGGTCACCCACAAATGAAAATGATTCAATTTGTTTGAAAATTAGTTCAATCAGGAGGCCAGAATTTTGTGACAAAAAACACGAGATACTTTGGGAACAAATGATTCTTCATATCAAAGAAATATTTTTTTTTAATTTCCTCATTGAATAGTCAAGGAAAGAAAATATCCATCTCCTTCACAATGCTGATGAGTTAGATTACTGGAAATAAGACTTTCAGGTTACGAAGATGTTTAAGACAAAAAAGAAAATTTAGAGAGAAAAAAATAAATTCATACTTTGTGTCTGAATTATTTGCATGTCAAAAATCTTCAAGAACATTCAAGAAAGAATCAAAGAAAGATTATTTATAATAGCAATAAAGAAAAATAAAGAATAAAAAAAAAAACAGCTTTAAACCTGTAAAGTTTATCTCATTGCAGCTTTTCTTAAAAAAATGAAACAACAACAAAGAAAATCTTATAAAGCAGTATTAATGAGGCCTGTTAGTTTATATACTACTGGAGACACAGAAAGGAAGGTGATAAAGGAAAGTAAGAAGAAAGTACAAAGTATGAATTATAAGAAAACAATGTATGGTTGTAAGTAAAAGGAACAGCCCAACATGTAAACTGGAGATACCAAAATACAGCAAGTACAAAAATTTAAATATCTAAGAAGTGTTTTAACAGAGGATGGGAAATGCAACACCAAACACTGAAGATGCATTGGAATAGCAAAAGATGCCTTCCAAAAGCTAAGCAAAGTATTAGGAAACAAAAAGAAACACAGAAAAGAATACTGAACTGTTATGTAATATCAGTCCATGGCATGGAATGCTGGACAATCTCCAATAACCAATAAAAACAGGTACAGAGTTTTATTTCCTGGAGATTGTGTTCAAAGTATTACATCCATACTTTACTAAATGAGTTGCATTAAGATTACTGTAGAAAAGAAATGAGCAAACTATAAAATTTATGAAGTAGCTACCACATCAACTAATAAAAACCACATATCATTTGTCTCTGTGAGTATGTACCTCATTAAAAATAGACCATGTCATATTACCCTCATGAGTGGCGACTTCACTAAAAAGACAATATGCTGTATTTGTCCTTATGCTTAGGTACCTCGATAATTTGTCCTTATGAACTGACAAATTAATGTTCTTATTTCAGTAAGTAGTTTTCTGTCTTGTGTCCTTTAAGAGCATGTGTGATCATGGCTATCCCCAATTTCCTGTCCTTTGTAACTCTTAGTAAATTTTGTCTTTTTGCTATCTCTTCTAATACCTGTTCAACCAACTATTTACATAAGCTCATGAGCTTCTTCTTCAGTATTTCCTATAAGTGTTTTCCATTTTTCTAGCTCTCTTTCCTCATTATATATTCTAGAAATTTCAATTTTCTATTTCAGATGCTTTTTTTAAGTGTCCTTTTTGCTTCCAGTTTCTCTAAAGTATATGTTCAAGTCCATGATATTCACAGCATCATTCTAGATAACCACATTTCTGTTGCTTCAAGTCTCTTCCTTATTTGTGTTGAGATAGTTGAGGATTCATTGCTATATAGGAGGACTTCAACAGTCCAATACTTCTTTTTCTTTTTTCTTTTGGATTCCAATGAAATTTTCCTGTTTCTTAAGAGTAAAAATGGAAAAAATATTTATTTTTGTGAGGTTTTATGGGTGAGGTCTTGTGTGTAAAACTCAGTATCAGGGATAAGTTGTCATTTTTGGTCAAAGCTAACAGAGTTTAAATCAACCTATCTGAAATCAAAATACACTACTGGAACTGATTAATATTTATATTTCATTGGTCAAATCAAATTATCCCATCATTTTGAGGTACAATACTGTATACTTTATGGATAATCAGGTAACTTGTCACAGTAGAATCAGTGTGTTTTTAAGGAGTATATGATGTGGGCAGTTATGGCTCTTCACAACTTCTTTGTAGTACTAAGTAACTTTTAACCCTTTACAAACCCTCTTTGTTCTTGTTTGGCTATCCATTCATTCAATTTGTAAAAAAGGCTATTTCCTGTTTTTCTTGCTTCTCTTACCTTTACAGTGTGACTTGTGGGTGTTAAATTCTTTCAGTTGTCTCTTTCTGATTGTAAGTATAAGTATCCTTTTTGTTTCCATTTTCATTAAAAGATCATTGTTATTCAAATCCTCTGTTCAAGCTATTGTCAGCATTCATTTGTGTCAACTAATAAAAACCACATATCATTTGTCTCTGTGAGTATGTACCTCACTAAAAATAGACTGTGTCATATTAATGTTCTTATTTCAGTAAGTAGTTTTCTATGTGTTGTGTCCTTTAAGAGCATGTGTGATCATGGCTATCCCCAATTTCCTGTCCTTTGTAACTTAGTAAATTTTGTCTTTTTGCTATCTCTTCTAATACCTGTTCAACCAACTATTTACATAAGCTTATTAGCTTCTTCTTCAGTATTTCCTATAAGTGTTTTCCATTTTCCTAGCTCTCTTTCCTCAATTTTCTATTTCAGATGCTTTTTTAAGTGTCCTTTTTGCTTCCAGTTTCTCTAAAGTATATGTTCAAGTCCATGATATTCACAGCATCATTCTAGATAACCACATTTCTGTTGCTTCAAGTCTTTCTTTCAGTTGTCTCTTTCTATTATTGCCATAGAGAAGGATAGATATAAAATAGCATTGTTCAGTGTTCTTTTCTAATGAAATATTTCCTGTTTCTTAATACTTTGTTTAGCTTTGGTAAAGGCAATTTTGCTATTCCAATGCATCTTGTGATTTCAATGTGACATTTTCTTTCATCTGTTACACAATTCCAAGCCAAATTTGTAAAGATAGATATTCAGCATTTCTCCCCCATTCTCTTGCCTTCCCAATATGTCAAGTAAGTGTTAAATTCACCAGGCTCTCTTCGTTACGTCTCTTTTTGATTGTAAGTATTAGTTTCCTTGGGCTTTTCTTATTCTCTTTGTCACTTCAAGTTTCTTTAGCATTGATTTTTATTGTTTGTTCACCCAATATAAGACTCAAGCGCCACTCAAGTTAGAGGGTTGCTGAATAAGATTTTTGTAAGGGAGCGGAAAGGAGAAAATAAACAATGCATATTATGATGAAGTAAAAGTTGAATCAAGACTTGAAGAGGTTAAGTGTTCAGGGAAGCATACACTTGGAACTTTATTCCACAAAAAAACATTTCTGGAAAGGAGCAGTTTGAGTGGAACATGCACATTATCAAAGAATGTCTGATATAATGTACAGACAGAAAGGGCTGTCAACACACATTGATACTTAAATTTGTTTATACTTTGATTCTAACTTCTGAAATTTCTTAAAAATTCTCCATATTGTATTCTCTGTATTGCCATAACAAATTTATCACGTATCAAATGTAAATTAACTTTCTTGTCCTCTTTTTGAAACTAAATTACTACTGATAGTTATGCAGTAAAAATCAAGTATATATGTCCCAAATCAATGTTCTCCGAAAACATCATAAAAAAAAGGGAAAGCCAATTGATAAATCAAGAGCACAAACCCAAATAAATGTCTAACTATTAAAAATATCAAAGGCTGTTGTTCCTGCCAAAACAAAATTATACAGTTTTAGTTTGAGCTGGCCAAAGAAATAGTCTTAGACACACAAGCACACACATATATATATATATATATATATATATATATATATATAAACATGCTCAGTTGCAATACAGAAGTAGTGAAATCATTGCATGGAAAGAACTGTGAATTTTTATAGTAACAGCTCATGTATCATTACTGTCTCAATACATCAAAAGAAAAAAAAATGATCTACCCAGATATGATTTAACGCACAGCATATCAGATGAACAAATATGACAGAAAATAGTAGAGAATAGTTCTGAGCCATTCATTTTCATTATTTAGCAAAAAAAAAAAAGAAAAATACACTACTACTACTATTATTATTATTATTATTGCTGCTGCTTCAAGTTCTCTCAAATATCTGAAAACTCTTAGTGGAGATCTAGTGGTAGCAACTCTCTTTCATACTTCAGCACTCTCCTCAGTATTCTTGTCAAGTTTAATAATGTTGCCATTTAGTAGATGTGTGTGTGCGCAATCTAACAGCTCTGAAAAAGAAACCAGTGAGACATGTTATCATTTCAGCTGAAGTTTATTTTTATGTTCACTTTAACACAAATACTTTTAGGATAGGTATGAATCTATCTTTTCGCCCCCCAGCTATGGGTTTAATAGCAGAGAAGACTGGACTCCTTAAGATTGGAAGAGATCTATATACAGACAATGAGTTGATAAAAAACACCCATCCTCTATCAGCAAGGATCACTCAGGGTTTGAGTCAATTTATAAAAATGAACAAGAACTGAAATCTTTATGTCATATAAGCTGTGCAATCATTCACAAGTGAATATAGTGTCCACATTATTTTATGGTTTCCATTTTTGTTTGGATCACCAGCTCTCCCATTTTTTTCAAAGGCTCTTTGAGAATGTTCCAATAAGTAAAAGTACAATAGTTGTCTTTCTATTCCACAATCCTTTTTTGATTCTCTAAAAAGCTCCAGATATTTTTCATGTTTTTTTTTCTTTTATTTTTACTCTCTAATCTACTGGAATGGTGACATTTATTAACTCAGAAATTATTTTAAAACGACAAGATCTTCTTGACTAGACTGATTCGTTTGAATCTCAAAGTTCCAAAGAATTTTATTCTTTCACAAAGATTCTGGTTGGTATTTATGATTATTTATTGCATAGGTCACTGGAAAATTGCATCTGACAACCTTTTCATCTTCTAAAGACTTAGCTTCTTTATTAAACAAACTAAAAAATATATAATAACACCATTATTATTCATTTTAAGCTAGAATTCCTTTCATTTTATTTTTTCACAGCACGGTGTTTGTTAATGCATTTTATAACCATGAAACTAGGATCATAAAATAAAACAGTCACCTCTGATGTGATTTGAACCTGTACCCATTATTTCTTTATCAATGCTTATTACTTTATGGTCAGACAATGTAAAAATGACCTGAAGTTTACAATAAAAAGGTTAGAGAAAAAAGTAAAAATTAATAATGACAATGCTTCTTTTCCATCTTCAAACAGATAGTGTTTATCAAATCTTATTTTTTTTTCAAATGTCTATTCAATTTTCTATCACAGACTTCGTTTGTTTTATATATCAGTTTTCTCAACCAAGCTTCTGCTTTCTGTATTTTCTTTTAATTCCTATTCTGCTTTCAACGTTCTATGCTAATGGTTTCTTTTCTCACACTTCTCACTTGTGAAACTTTCTTCCGGCTTCTTAATTAAAAAATTTAAATGCAAACTCAATCTTCATCTAGTCTCTGTGAATTTTCTCTCTACTAGATGTTTTCTAAGTTTCTTTCACTCTTTCTTTCATCCCTTGCATCTCAGTGGCTTTATTGCCTTCTGTGGTATGAAATAAAAAATATGCATATTTTTAATTGTTGATAATGTTGTGGTTCAATTTAAGTTTTCAGTTGTAAGGCAACTTAACATTTTTGTTCTTTTATACCTTTTTGTCAGATAGCCAAACCTATTTTTTGCACAGTTTTAGTATATTGTCACTCATCTCCAGTCATGTGTATGCATGTAATTCTCATTGCACTAATTCTAAACTTTCAAATTCATTTCAAGACAACTGAAGATTTTCTAAAACTTAAAGACTAATTGTCACATTATGTCTAATCTATCATCATGGAGTGTAAGCAAAGTTTTTTGTTTTTTAAATGACCTGTCCCTTCAGGACGTAGGCAGTCATGGCTCTCCACAGATTCTATTTCCTCATCATGACTTTTTTTGGAAATTCTGGTCACTATGGATTTCTCCATGATTTTTTTAATTTGGAATATTTCTTCTTTTCAACTGGCCTTTTGTCATTCAAGGCTCAAAAAAACCATTCTACCCTGGTAATTGATTCACAACTTTAATTCACCCAATACAAGGCCCATGGCTCACTCAAGGTAAAGGGCTACCAAGGCTGAGTGAGACTGTTGTAAGAAAGGGTGAAGGAGGAAGTAAGAAGTGCATATTATGAAGATATGTAGGATAGATATTGATTAACCCTGGACTTGAAGGGGTTAACATTGTAGTGGTTTGTGAAGCAACCACTCAGAATTCTGTTCCATAGTAACAGTTCTGGAGAAGAAGCTATACAAGTTAAACTTTCTTCATAGCAAATAAACATATAAGGAATGGAGATGATTTGCCACCAAAAACATTACATCATGGATCTTAGCTGTGAAGGCCTGAACTGGTGGGACTCAGGAATGTAACTAGTTAGTACATTTTACTATGTAGTAATAGCAATAGAGTAGGGAGAGGCTAGTAGTATCTTGTCTGTGAGATAAGAATCAAAGGATGGAGAATAGTTCATCACACACAAGCATGTATAAACACTTTTGAACCCTGTTATGGTTGGACAGTGTGGACTGAGCAGTACCAGCCCAAATATGGCACCAATACTCCATTCTTGATATGATCTATCTCTTTTAAAGATAGGACATGACAGTTATTTTCTGGAGTAATACAAAGAACTAACCATTCTTCTGGTATTTTTTGTGCTGACGGGAATGTACAAGTATCACAACCAAAACATTAACTTTAAAACTCAGGTCATCTTCTTAAATAATCTCATCAGATCAAAACTTTCATATGGATGTCATGCATGCACCAAACTTATTTAGAAATATCTAGACTGTCAGCTGTATAAAATTGCTTTCTAAGATCAATGGTTAGAAATAGCTTTCAGTGAAGCCTGTGGAGCTTGGGGAAGACTATCCTTCTTCAAATGTTGTGGATTGATGCTACAGAATCACAAAGAAAGAATTGCATCTGATAACAAAAACCATATCATTTGAGGAGTTACAACAGCATCAACAACTGAAACGTATATCACATGCAACTTGAAATAATAACATAATCAAGAGGTTGACATTCCACACTACTTCAAACAAAAGGTTAGGAAGGAAACCCCCATAAGTACTGGAAAGAGCTATAACAGTTAGTGGACTTGAGAATACTATTTTCCTAAAAAGTTGTTTTAAGGAAAAGATTTTATAAATTTCAACTGAAAACACCACTGGCTGCTTGTTCAATGATATCTGGAGGTTTCCTGATAAGAAAATGGCTAATATTACCATTAGCGGTCTGGAGTGAATGTTAATCCCAATACAGGAATAAAAAATGCTTATAACAAATGAAGCAAATTGATGGACTGCTGGTTGTGATGATTTAATCAAGGGTATTTCAGGAAAAGTAAATACATCAGACTAGGCCAGAATTTGAATTCAACATATGAATTAGATTTTTCATGCTAAAAACATTTACACTACTTCATGTTGATAGCCTTTAAAAAAGTTTCAGATGTTAGGAAGGCTTGAAAATTGTTCCACTGTTTAGTTATGAATTTTTTATCAGTTTTTAAGAAATTCTCAATTGGTGTTTGTACTTGGATTTTCATTTTGGCAACATTTTAAGATTATATTGAAGATTATGTTGGCATTCACAAATGTGTCTATGGTTTAAGTTTTCTAGTGGCAGTGAAGGAATTGGTCCCTCTCTCAGCTTTTCACCGACTGGACAAATAACACAACGTTGCATCTTTATTCTTGTTTGTATCAGTATGCCCCAAAACTGGGAAAATTACACTGTCCATTCACAAGGGAAAGGAAAGACAAAATTAATGCCATGTTGTTTATTTGGAGATTTGTTTGCACTATCTGGGGATGAGATAAGTGATAGTTAGGATAATTACTTCTGTCATGACAGAATACAAATCACCTTTTCACTTCAACCAATGAGAACCCTGACTCTCTTCTACCACCCCTTCTTATTTCTACATCACAAGGCACACCTTCAAAATTCTCTTTCTCAGTGGTCAGCCTGTACCTAACAGAAGCCCCTGACTACCTACAATTTCAACTGTGACTGTTTGTATAAGACTGCAGATGGAAATTTTTAATATCCAGGTCAAGTTAACATTTATTTATATATTATTTTCTTTTGGTCAAGTGGGTGGCTGCTTTGAAGAATTCATCTTGCAGACTTTCCTGCTGGTCATAAAATACCCAAAACACTTAAGACTAAGATAAAATCATTCTCTCCTATGATGGTGTTCTGGATCACATCTGAGATCCATCATGTCAAACAATATTATCTTCATTTTGGTAACATTTGCTTTCATACTGAAGTTTTTGTTGACTTTCACCAAAGTGTGTGAAAATCTAAATTTTCTGGTGACAAGGGAATAGCAATGTTATCTGTTGTTATTCAAGTGTGATAAATTATTGAGTCTTTGTTGATGACTGTAGTCTTCTGAGATTAATTAAAACTCTTTTATAACAATATCTTAAGGCAATGCTAGATTGTCATGCATCAGTTCTTTTCCTTAGCATTGCTACAAGAAACAGGGAGGAGGGGGTGGCATTAAGAATAACTTACAATAAAATACAAAGTAAATCACATATTTTAATGCTATAGAAAAATAAAGAAAAGAAATGCGGGTTTCTAAAAGCAGCCACGAGGACATGTATACAAAAACAGAATATAATGAATACATGAGATCAACACATTTGAAACTGGAGATTATGCTGTGTAGTCATAACAATGTTGATTGGCTTCTCAATGTTTAAATGTTGAATCGTGTCTTCAGTTATTACATAATGAAAACTATCATTAAATATTAATGCATATCAAGAGCTGAGAGACAAAATTTAAAAAAAAGAACACACAAAAAACAAGCCCAAAAAAGAAACAAGCAAAAAAAGAACAAGCAAAAAAAAAGTACAAGTAAATACAAAAAACAAGCAAAAAAGGAAACAAAAAAATAATAATATAAAACAGAAAGGACTTAAAAAAGCAACACTGCAAGTAACAAAGCTCAAAAGAACATAGTAGAGTTAAAATATTCTTTAATATCAAGAGCTTTTGACTAAAGGATAAACAGATGGGCAAATTTTTTTTGATCTTTCTCGACTGCTGCGTGGTGACACATTAGTAATTAATTATCCATTCTTAACTATTAACTAAAATTTTCATGGAACCATTTCTTTTTATACACATACTGAATTATATATTTGTCTTCTATAAGAACACATATATGGAGTTACAAAGAGAAGATGTCATAATTAAGCAATTTAAATCTCTGTAAAGATATTCAAACCTACTTCCAAAAGATTTTGCAATTACAATTTTAGACTAAGAGAAGTATAGTAATGTACATCAACTTTCTTGTGGAATGACTACACGACTAAAACTCAATGATGTGAAGGGCAATTACCTTTAAATGATCCAAATGTATTTAATAGCAAATAGCTGAAACATATAATCCCTGCAACATAATAATAACCTTTTATTTCTTTCAACTTGGTTATAAGAAATTATATAGGACTACTTTTCAGAACTATATGTATAAAACAGCTCTAAATAACTTAATTCTGAAAGTTATACCTACTCAACATCAGAGAACTAAGAAATTGTTCTTCTGTCATTGTAAGTCTTGAACTCTTAACCTGCACAGATGGTAATTCACTATTTTCATAAATACAGTTTCATTCAGAGTTTGTCTATATTTCTGAGATGAGGTATTATGTACAGTATTTACATTAGTCGGACTAATGAGCCGACCAAGCATAGAAATAAGATACAATATGGGAACCAGTAATAAGGAGTGCCAGAGAAAAGCAATGATAACAAAGTTGCAATATGAACTCTGGTAAAGACATGCAATGATAACAGCAAAAAAATTGCAATATGAGCACTGGTAAAAATGATGCTGAAAACATTAGGTTTATAATACTCAGAAGTTCAACCTCAAGGACACATGGCACAGTGGATAAAGGCGTTGGTTAGATCCAGTGACAGACCCAAAGAAGGTGAGTTCAATACCTGGTTAAGGCAGTGGAGAACTTTCAGAGGGAAAATTAGCAGGAGATAACTGATAACTGACATCCATCAATCATTCTACCCCAGCGATCGAGGGTTCAGTTCGAAATTCCAAGGCCGGAGCGTACAACGGCCGAAACGTTGCGACAAAGATGAGTAAATACTAATGTAAATACTGTACAGTTTCATTCATTCTGTAATTAGTGTCTGATGATAATCTTTGCAAATATGGTACAGCAAATGGTTGGATTCTTTGATGTGTAACAGCTAACATTATGCAACATGTTCTCCAAATGTATCATATTTACAGTATGGCCTGTTTTGCTCTGTATCACACTACTTGTCTGGAGTCAAGATAAAGAATTTATTCAATCAAAACCAAAATCATTTCTTGATTCCATTGTAATTCACAGTTGAGAAGCAAGATGTCAGAAATCTGCAGAAAGTTAAGGAAAATACTTTAATGACACTGTGAATTTATATTGAAAAAATGCTGTAAACCTTTGCAAAAGCCTCATTAGAAAAAAACATTTAAAACTGAAGTCACCAATATAAATGTGCCAGTAGAAGTTTACCTGTGATACATCAGTGTTGGAAGTATTGGGGTTCTTTGAAGATCCATTTCTTGGCTAAAGTTTTCTTCAGATCTAATGAATATCAGAAAGTAATTCCTTGTTTGTAAAGAACCATAAATATATTAAATGGAACACTTAATTAATAAACATTAAATAATTCTGGCTCCAATGATAACAGTCAAAGAAATTAAAGAGGTAATAAAACATGATAACATTAATTAAACTTAATGAATGTTATGTTTAGCAAAACTGAATTGCACAAAGTTAAATTAATACAAAATATACAATCAAGTATTATTTCAAAAAATTCCTTTTTGCAATAATGCAAATTATTTTAACTGACAATACTGAAATAATTAACAGTATTTTGATAGAATTCTTTAAGAGGAAAATGAAGAAGAGACTTTCTGTTCAAGAGAAGGATGCTGAGAATGCTATGCACTGAACATGTGAGTAAAAAGGAAGTTCTAAGGAAAATTAAACAAAAAGGGCATATACTTAGGATCAGAAAGAGAGAGTTGATATTTCTCGGACATACAATGAGGAAAAAAAGAACCTGAAGACTATGGCACTCACAGGACATATGCAATGCAAGAGGGAGAGAGAAAAGCAGTGAGTAATCTAATCAATGACTAAATGTATATCAAAACTGGGATTGGGAGAGAATGAAAAGACAAATCTTACTAAGAGCTACAAAGAATATGAAGTTGTGGAGAGCCATGATTGCCCACTTCTAGTCAAAAATAATATGTAGAGAGAGTAACATGCATGTTACTATCTATATGATATTATTTTTCCAGAGAAACATCCTTTATTTTTTGAATGAAACTTTAAATTAGATGATAAGAGTAATACCAACAGTAACCATCAATATTACTTCCTTAAACACTAAAACATACCAAAGTTTGGGTGCCTCATTTACTTTATATGTCATGCTTTTTTCAGGACATAAATAATCATGGCTCTCCACGACTTTCTGTCTATTTTTTTTATACTAAGTAACTTTTGATTCTTTATCATCCCTCTTTTTCTTCTGCCATACATTTACACAATATCAAATAGATTACATGCTTTTGTTTCTCTTGGCTTTAGTATATCTTGTGAGTATTAAATTTTCAAGGCCCTCTTTCCTCACTATGTAAATCAACAGTTTCATTTGTTTTATTTTAAGTCTGGTTATTTTAACTAAAAAGAAGAAATTATTATAAAAAAAAATTTAAATGGCTCTTCTGAGACCAAAGTTTCTATTTTTCAACCAACTCCCCAAGGTTAAAAATTAAATACAGAATGTCCTCAGGTTACATCAGGTCCAACATACAGGATATTGTGGTTATGGCCCATCTCGTATAATACATCATCACACAGTGCTATATGAGGAAAATGGTGTTGTTTCTTCACCGACTGTACGCTATATTGGATTGTGCTACATTCACTATCTCTTGTTTATGCCATTTTTTTTTTTTTTTAACTTTTTGCCATCATTATAGTTCCCAATCATAAGTCAAACTTGTGGATGCTTACGTAGATGAGTTCTGACCTATGTCAAAATCAAGTTACATCATGCCATAGAAATGGATCTCCAATGTAAGTTGAGGAACCTGTATTTCTGGACCATATAATAAAGAAAGGGATTGCAGAATGTGACACTTATAGTACATGCTGAAGTCAAGATTCACAGGCAGAAAATGAGTAACATACCTTACGGACCCATGTAAATGAATAGTACAACAGGGGCTGGGAGGGATAGTAAGGTAACAAAACTACAAAGGATTTAAACTATGGAGAGTCATGACTGTTCACATTCTGAATGGACATATACCACCTGGGTAAATTTAACCTAGCAGGTATTTTTGAATTTACATATTAAATCTAGAGGATTATTTATCCATTTTTTCAGAAGAAATACAAGTCTAAAATACTATCAAATTCAGTAAATATCTGTTTATGTCAGCACTCACAAAATGTTTAAAAAGATCAGATTCCCTAGCAATTCTGAGTTCAATCCTTACACCTGATAGGGCTGAAAACTCAAACTCTGGTTCAGTGAAAGAAACATACAAGCATCAAAGAGATGAATAAAACTGATGAGTATTAACTGGCAGAAGTTATCTCCCCACACCACAGAAAGCAAAATGAGAACAATTTACCTTGTAGATTGAAGAAAGGTTTCAATGAAAAATTCTGAGAATGTTATCAAGTATAATGAGGTACCTAAATGTCAAAGAGCACACTGGCTGAAACATTATAAATATGACACCCATGATAGGAATCCTGCTCTGGATAATAAGATAAAATTATTCAAGTTAAAACTGAGTTATTTAACTTAAAATATTTATCATTACAAATATGAATATATAGATAATATATTCATCATTTGAAATACTTGGGTACCTTATATATCAAATGTCACCATCACTCAGTAAGCCAAAGGTTGTTAGGTTTCAACATTATCTATTTGTAACTTGTAGTGTTGATTGTCTCATGTAATTTTCCCCTAATTGTATTGGGTTGGTGCATAATTATCAAGCGTTTTTGTAAGCAAGTTATTAATAAAAATTGCTGTTTCATTTACTTTTTTTAAAGAAAAATATTATTTTATTTTCAGGCTATAAATATGCATGTTGATAATCAAATTTAAAAATTCTATTGTTGAATTGTTATGTTTCTTTTTCATAATAAATATTATTTAAAAACGCCTGATAATTATGCACCAACCCAATATAGCCATTTTGCACAAATTTATATTTTTTTCTTATTTAAGCTTTTGAAAGTGAGGAAACAGTCTCTTTTTTTGCTGTCATTTTTTCACTTTACCATTTTATTGTATGTTTTTTCTCCTTGCCGATCCTCCTTTTTTTTAATATATTTGTAATATATATCAGTATACACTTTTTTTAAAAAAAATATCTGTTTTTAAAACTATAATACATGAATTTCATTGGAATAAATAATTAAAACAAATACAAGCTAAAATATATTATTGGAGGAGAGAGAAAAGAATTCAGTGGAGTTTTTGCAAAAATTTTCTACTTTACATGAGAAACTTTTTTTTTTTTTTTTTTAGTAGAAAATTCTATAACTGAGCCTTTCAAATATTAGTTCAATTCAAGTCAGATATATGCCTATGAAACACAAAATTCAACAAGATTCATTTCTTTTAATGTCATGTTTTCTATTTGTCGTTTATCAGTTGATCTTTTTTTCTATAGAATGTAAAAATATTTGCCACATACACCAAGTTCAACAGTGAACCTCCTAAAAGATATGCCAGGAGAAAAAAATGGCAAAAATACTTTCAACTTATTAATATTAGATAAAAAGGAAAAGATAACTCCATTAATATCATATAAATCTTCATTCTGTCACACCAAAAAGAGTTGATCTCCATCAAGCTCCTGTGTAGATATGTTTGCAGATACAAATATTAGATGGATTAATTCTCACATTGTCAGTTTGAGCTCTTGGTATTTACTCTTTTTTTTTATCCAAGCAAACAAATGAAAATGATACAAAGAAAGATCTTTCATTCTTATCTCAATACCGAGAAAAAGAAGGACACCATGATAATTGCTGATTTATAGCTCCTGTGTAGGTAACATGGAAAATATTCATCTGCCCCTTGCTACAATGTGCATCCCCCTCTACTGTTATACAAAGGAACAAAGCTTGTGAAAAATTTGTTTGATGTGACTACACTTTACACAATGAAGTTCCGCCATTTTGCTTTCTAATATTTCTGATGACTGACCAATGTTTCCTCTCTACCACTCTTTTTTTTGAAGAGTGGACCACTTACTTCTATTTTTTTTTTATTTTGTACAGTACACTTTATTATTATGTAAGAGGAAAAAATATTTTCCTTACTGCTATTATTAGGCAAAAATGATGTGTGTTGAGCTTGACAAAAGAAAACCTGATAACATTTACACTCACATGATAATTATCAATGACCATCTAATTTTCTTCATCTGAATTTTCTGTTGTCGTTCTAAATTTCCTTTTTTTTATATTTGTTTCAGTGTTTACATTTACTACTCCTTTCTAATCATTTTTTTGCTCTTTAAAACATGTTTTTTTTCTTTTTTCTATTCAGTTTTTTCTTTGTTGACTGTTTTTTTTTACTTGAGCCTTTTTCTGAATTATTTGTTCAATAAATATCTATATTGTTTTTCATTCCCTTGTCCTTTTCTTTATCTTTCATTTTTTTTTCCACCTTTTTTGTCTTCTTTTAATATTTTCCTCACCTTTTTTGCTTTCTTTTCTCTATTTCTTTTTATTTCTTCCTTCATTTTCCAATTCCTTTTCATTCTTTCCTTCATTTTCCTGTTCCTTTTGTTCTTTCCTTCATTTCCTTGTTTCTTTTGTTTTGCTGTACTGTCCTTTTCTTTCTTTTTCCTACTTATTTTTCCTTCTTCCTTTTTATCTCTTTTTCTTTATTATTCTTTGTATTTTTCATTTTCTCTTCTTTTTCTGCCTTATTCTGTTGTTGCTTTCCTTCTTGCTTAATTTTGTCCTTTTCTTTATTCTATTGTTTACCAATACTCTTCACTACCATGCCATATTCCAAACCCATGAATTTGCAAAGATCTCCAATCTAATTGTCATCAATAAAAATCAAGTCTTTGAATCTATATAAAAATTCCCAAAAAAAAAAAAAAAAAATCAAAACAGATTCTTGGTGTTGTAGATGCAAATGAGAATACATCAAACAGAAATTGGAAATGAATATCTAAATCTGTAATCTTCTAAGATGCTGAAGAATTTCCTGATATTTTGTCTGTGAATCAGTTTGAAATTTCCTCCATGATTCCGATACGCTGGCTGATATGGCAGCAATCAAGATCAGTACAAGATCAATAATGAGGAAGTATTAAAGGATGGGAAACATTTTCTATGGTTTGTCATCTTCATCTTTGAGAAGGCATTATGAAGGACTAAGCTGCAACAAGAGATTCCATCTACAGACAGAACCATGAATATTATCAGCAGATGCCTATCTATTAAAATAACACCAATCGTGTAAGGTAAGTTATAGTTTAAATGACATTTTGTGCTGGCAGGGGAAGGGTAGAGACACAGTATCTTTTGGGAACAAGTGGATGGTTCCATGAAGTATTCCCTGAAGAACAAAAGCAAATGATGAAGATTTCATCTGGGGAGGCATTACAGTGATGACTGAATACAAAGTAGAAAGATTTCTAAGAACAGGTATTAAGATTATTAAGAGGGTATATATACATTTCTTGATGCCATATCTTAATATTTATGAAGTAAAAAAGGATAATCTTTGGATATGGATGCAATTATAGACAAAGTAATGTATAAATTCTTATGGGAAAATTAAGTTTTTCATATGATTATTGAAGCCAGGCAGATATTACATCTGTACTTACAGCAGTATCCAATAAAACATGGTTACAATATAATACATGGTTAAGAAAAAACAAACAAACATTGTTAATAGTTATTTATGACTATTTACACATTGTCCAAACTGTAACCCTCATATTTATTGTCATATTTACAACATTTTGGCCATTGTACATACATTGGAAGTAGATATACATTGGAATATTGAACTGAAACCTTTTTAACCAAGGGTACATAGCCTAGTGGATAAAAGCATTGATTGAAGTAATCCAGGGACTTGATCCAAAGAGTTGAGAGTTCAATACCTGGCCACAGCAGAGGTGAACAAAAACTTGGAAAGTTGAATTACTAAAGGGAAATAACTGAAACTGGGATATGCAGAAAAGGCATGGCATGTGAAACTAGAACACTCTACCCCAATAAACAAAATAAACTGTTCAGTTCAAAATTCCAATATATATCACCTGAAGAAGGCTGGAGTGTACAACGGTCGAAATGCCATGAATATGACAATAAAGATAAGGATACAGTCCAAACAATGCAAACAGCATAAAATACAATACCTCATTCCAGAAATATAGACAGAAGTTATTTATGAGTTGTTTAGATACCATATTTTATGGCAGGTAAGACCAACTTTTTCTCTAAATGTATCCTTTTATTTTTTTTACATTATATGTATTGGACAGACATAGACATAGATTCCTTTTTCTTTCTGGTGAATTAAGATAACTTCTTGGGAAACACAGTGGATGAGTACCCCATTGTCTTTCCCAGTTTCAAATTCACATGAGTTCTTGTCCTAAACTGGCTTCCAAGCAAGGCTAGAAAGCCTAGTTTACCCTGCTATTTCCTAAGGTCACATAAAAGTGAACAGAACAGACTAGGCTGGAACTCACTTCTGATCATCCTGCAGTATATATTGGTATTTCTTTTGGGTTATCTATTGAAAAGGAACCTGCTATTCACAAGACTTCTTTCTGTTACCAGTGTACTGATTGGGATCCATTTTGTAACTTTCTTCGAGATGTGCCCTTGGATTGATATTCTCAACCTTCCTATTGAGAATTGTGCCAGAGGTTTCTTCTTGGGTTAAAGCCAGCATTGATACCAACATTTGTACCTTCCTGCAAATATCAGGTGAAAACAATAAATGTTTTTGTTCACACTAGCCTGTTCTGCCACCATAGCCCATAGAAATCACTTTTTCTGGGTGTACCAGCATGATAATTCCAATCACAACAGACATCTATTTATCACTCAACAAAATTATTATAAACATGTCCACAAAGAGTCATAAATAACTATTAACAATGTTTGTTTGTTTGTTGACAGAATGAGGCACCATATTACCATATTACCTCTAACAAGTTTGGTTCTCTTGACTACTGGTGGCTCTGTGATAGCGTGTTAAGTAGGAGTAAATTTTCTATCCCTCCTCTCTTCACTCAAGGTATTAAAATTTTCCATGGATAAAGCAGAATGTTTTGCCTTTAAATTCTACTTTAGACCTATATAGAGTACCTGTCTTTCCACTTAGAAGTGTGTCTCTATTGAGTGATATGCATATAACTCTGTCTATGGTTTCTCCTATCATCTCTAAACTGGATCCTCACACACAAAGCACATGGCCTTCAGGGCATCCTTGCAGTAGTCCTTAAGAAATGTGCTCCTGAACTGGCTCCTGCTCACCCTAAATTCTTGCTTTCCTGGTTGCTGGAAATCCTATTGTTTCAGTCTTTAAGAACTCAGGCAAACCATTTGATACTTCTAACCATTGACTTAGCCTTCTACTTCTTTTTGTCAAAGTACTAGAGGCTCTAATTAATTGGTTTAGCATATCATCTTGGGTCTTCTTTTAAATAACAAATATGGCTATCGCTTCTCTAAGTCAACTGCTAATGTATTAACAAGTATTGCTGAAAGATTCTATCATCTATATAAGAATGGTGAAGCTTGGGCTGTTGCTTTGGATATCTCAAAGGCATTTGACAGAGTTTAGCAGACTGATATTCAGCAGAAGTTGAAAGTTTATGCTATTTCTAGACAAATTTTTAAATTCATTCAGACTTTCTTATCAAATTGCAAAATGAAAGTTTTTTGTTTTTTTTTTAAATGTTTTTACAAGTCCTCCAACGAATCCTGTTCCCTGTGTGTCCTTGAGAAATTTCTCATCCGCTTCCTCAGTGGTAATATTCAGGTTGTTGTATGCCAAATCATGTTCCTTTGCCGCTTGATCTAACTTGTTTAATGCCAGTGAGTATTTTAATCTCTTTAAATCTGTTCCTGGACCTAGAAAAGTGTAGCCTGGAATGGTGAACTCGACTAGCTTACATTTTTTCCCTCCTTTTCTGTTCTTTGACAATGTCGCCATGTTCTTCCGGTTCCTGTTCTATTTTTATCTATGACATCATTGTAGATTATCTCCACTTTAATTATTATAAAAACTTTTATTTATCAAAGGCAGTTGTAATAAAATTAGTAAAGGCACTATTTCTTTTATGTCACATGCACGGTGCAGGGAAACATTACCCTATCCTATCAAAAAATAAAATCAGATGTTACCTAGGTAAGGGTAACGTTTCCCTGCACCGTGCCTGTGACAGAAAAGAAATAGTGCCTATACTAATGGACCTACATGGCTTTTAATTTTCATAAACAACCATAATTATCTATTTCTATCTTAATAGTAAATCTGATTGGTTTGATATGGTCAAATTGGCAGCTGATCTAAAAATGATTGACAATCTGTTATTAAACGAAGCAAGGAGTGACTCAGACTCAACATGTAGACCTACATCAGGTGCTTTAAGGAGGTAATGTTGCTTTGGGTCAAGACAGTGGCTGCTGAAAGACCATATTTTTGGAAACAGGACTCTACACCATGTTACACAAGCAAGAGAACATAATCATGGCTGTCAGACAATTTCTGTGAACACATCACCTCTTATATTTGGCCACCTAACACCCCAGACTGCAACCCCCTTGATTATTATGCATAAAGTACAGTTGAGCAAGAGACCAACAAAACTCCTTGTAATAACAAAGATGAACTGAAGGCAAGGATTATGGCAGCATTCGCCAACTTAAACAAGGAGACTGTCCAGAAGAGATGCAGGAGATTCCAAAGTTGTCTGTAGGCTGTGGTTGAAGCCATTGGCAATTTTATTCAATAAATTTACTCTTTAGTATTTCAAGATATTTTTATGTAATTTTGGTAAAGATATCTGTTAATATGAATTGTCAGTGTTATTTTCATTTTTGCATAATTTAGATGATAATTTATCCATTACACACTGGATATTAGAGTGATTGAGCCAGGTAAGAATTCTTTTTCTGGAAAATTCAAGATTTTTCCCACAATACTTAAAAGTGTTGGATTATGTCATTGTTAATGATCATGTTTTTTATATATAACTTTTTTTTTAACATTAAGTTTCACCCTGCACAAGGCATTGGAGACACTTGAGGTAGAGGGTTACATTAAGGGGTAGTTTATGTGGATAGGAGGGGAGATAACGAATGGCTGTAGACTTGGACTGGTTAAGAGTGTAGTGCTTGGGAAGCATCCTCTTGGGAGCCTGTTCCACAGAATGGTGGTTTGTGAGAAGCTGTTTGAGTGTAACTTACTTTTCACTGATGGAATACGGAAAGAATGTGGGTGGTTTGCTACAATGTAAGTGGCATGGTGGGTCCTAGCTGTGAAGGTTAGACCTGGTGATTCATTCTCTAAAAATTAGTTTCTGAACAAGCTCACAAAATACTTTACTTTCAGTTAATATTATTTTTCTAAGCTATGAATCTAGAATTGTTGTTCTTCAATTGGACAGTAAAGTTCCCAGCTACTCCAGAGGACAAAGAAACTATTCAGCAATTATACTAACAAAGTAGTAATAATGTCAGTCCCTATTTACAGAATAACTTTTCTGGTGAAAATTTTAAGTTTAAAAGCTTTAATTAAATTAAAGTTTGTAATGAAGAATCTATTTTAAAGTTTTACTGTTCTCATTTAGTGAAAGGCTGTTCAAATACTTTTGCATCACTTCAGTGAAAGAAAAGTAATCTTGAAAATGAACTGTTAGTATAATTACACCTCCAACAACTTCCTATTAATACTACTTTGTTAGTAGAAATGCTGAATGGTTTCTTTGTCCGCTGGAATAACTGGAAACTTTACTGTCCAATTGAAGAACAATTCTAAATTCATGGCTTAGAAAAATTATGTTATCTGGAAGTAAAGTATTTTGTGAGCTTTCAGAAACTAATTTCCACCATATCTTAAATATGCTAGGGTGAATTCAAAAAGGATATGTTTTTGGTAATTGATAAAATGATCTGTTAGGAGAAGGTCATTGCAAAAAAATTATCTGGTGAGGTAGGAGTAATTAATAAAAGGATCAGTTGGAAGGTGTAGTAATTATTAAGTCTCTGTTAGGAGAGGGTAATTACAAAAATGATCTGGCGTAGGAAGAGTAAATAGTAAAAAGATCAGTAGAAAGGAGTAATGATTATTAAAATGATCTGTTTGGAGAGGGTAATTACAAAAATGATCTGGTGTAGGTGTAGGAAGAATAAATAATAAAAAGATCAATAGAAAGGAGTAATGATTATTAAAATAATCTGTTTGGAGAGGGTAATTACAAAATTTATATAGTAGGGGAGGAGTAAGAAGTAAAATGATCAAGTAATGATTAATAAATGATTGCTTAGGTAAGGGTCATTACAAAAATGATCTGGCAGCGGGTAGGAGTAAATTGATAAAAGAATCAGTCAGAAGGAATAGAACTTATGAAATTATCAGGTAAGAGTAATCAGTGAAATGATCTGGCAAAAGTAATTTAATAAATGAAATTTTAAATGGAGAATACTTACACATGTGTACTGGCTGTCTAAGTAATTAGGTCCACTGGAAAATATTTTGTATATAACTTTATAACTAATCCCAATCCAACTACAAAAACAGTAAACTTTTCAATGTCCCCAGGGAATTTTCCTATCTTTGAAGGTCATGCTGAGAAAATGAAAGAGCATTTGACAAGAAATAAAAAAAAAAAAAAAGAGGCAGAGGAAAATTGATAGATTAGTGGAATATAATTTGTTAGTTTTAGGACAAAAAAGCAAAATTCAGGCAGTGGAAAATAAACAAATATAAAAAACATAGGGTCAGTGCTACATATTCCAAGTAAAAGGTAAACAAAAGGAACACATTTAGTAGAAGCCATTTTGGGATATTTCAGCTGCAACGACTTAAAAAAAAAAAAAAAAGAAAAGAAATTAAGTCTGAATCAAAAAGAGGTTATTTTGAGGAAAAATGACCTGGAATACTGACAAAATAAAAAATATAGTATGAAAAGACTATATGTAGTCTTTTTGTAACCTGTTAACTTGTTTATGCCAGTGGACTATATCTATACTGGATATCCTTTCTGAGTCCATTCCATTTGTTGTTATATATGGTTGGAGTGTTTGAGCCCATTCATATAGTGTTGTTTATACTGTTTAAGTATGTGCAGTTTTTAAATTGTATCTTAATTAACCATTTGAAGTATTAGGTTTTTAATAGTGAAATCTGTCAACTGATTATTATTGATGACTCATTTTCAGACAAATTCCATTAAGTAAAAGGATAAAATGAGTATGAAATTTGACAAGTTATCAATTCTTGGATTTACAGATAAGAAACTGAGTCTAACAGATGAACTCATGTTTATTTACATTGTTCAGACTATTACTCTCATCTTTATTGCCATATTCACAACATTTTGGCCATTGTACACTCTGGCTTTCTGCAAGTAATTGGAATATCAAAGTGAACCATCTATTTCATCCACCAGGGTAGATTATAGTGCAAGCATGTTTCCTATAGTTTATTTTTAAATAGAGAATAGTGATAGTGGTAATATTAGCTATTTTTGTACAAGGAAACTTTTAGCAGTCGTTGACCAAGCAGTTAGTGTTACTTCCGATTGAAATTTATAAAATCTTTCGGGAAAATAGGTTTCTTAAATTGTATACCTTTCAGTAGAAAATTATCAGGTTATCCCATAAGTTCTGTCCGAATTTTGAATAAAGAAAACAAGTGACCAAATGTTACATTTAATTACAGATTCAATCAACAAAGTATTTTCCCTGATTATCTATGACTTCCTTCCATCTATTAAGAAGCTTACTAATTCCATTACTGTAAAATTCTTTTGGCTTTGATTTGAAGAACTCACAAATGTCAGTTTTAACCTCTTCCAGTGTTACAAAAGCTGTTTCTTCCAAATGATTCTGTAAGCTACAAAATAAATGGTAGTCTGAAGGAGCGAGATCGAGAGAATAAGGTGAATGAGGAATTTTCTCCCAACCAAGTTCTTCGGTCTTTTGTGACGTGATTCTTGCTGTGTGGGGTCGTGCATTGTCCTGATGAAACATCACCTCTTTTCGATTCACTAGAGCAGGACTTTTTTTCATCAAAGCTTGATTCAAACGCTCTAATTACTGACAGTATATTTGAGCATTAATTGTTGCATTAGGTGGTAAGAATTCAAAGTGGATTATTCCTTGGTGATTCCATCAGATTGAAAGAAGAACATTTTGCCCATGAAGTTCCCTTCTCAGCTGTGGCTGGGGTCCTTCCCCTTTACCAAGCCACTGTCTACGATGCTTAACATTTTGATAAAATATCCATTTTTCGTTGCCAGTCACAAGTCTATCCAAAAAAGGTGAAACAAGTTGGCGAGAATGGAGAGAAGAGCAGATGTCAACTTGGGATTTGAGGTTGTTTTCAGACAATTCATGAGGCACCCATTTTCCAAGTTTAGGAACTTTTCCAAGTTGTTGAAGATGACGATGAACAGTTGTATAGTTTGAACTGAGAACCACTGCCAATTCCTCAACTGATAAAGCAGGATTTTCTTCAAGGGCTGCTTCAAGAAGCTTTTCATCAAACTCAACTGGACGTCCAGTTCGATCTTCATTTTCAAGGGTGAAATCTCCACCTCTGAATTTTGCAAACCATCTTCTGCAAGTTCTTTCATTCACACATTCCTCTCCATAAACTGAGTTAATATTTCTAGCCACTTCAGCTGCTGAGTTTCCTTTCTTGAACTCATAAAGCATTATGTGCCTCAAATGATTCTTGGGTACTTCCATGTTAGCAGGGTTTTAATGAAACAAAATTTAATTTTATTGTTCTCTGAAATAAAATTTGATCAGTTTAAATGCATCTAAACATAAAAATAATGTTCAGCTCCATTAGACATTATAAAATACTCTTTAAATTTTGTTCATTTTAACAAAAAGTTAAAATTTGGACAGAACTTATGGGATGACCTGATATATACCTGCTATATAGAGCTCACAGAGGTATACAACCACATCAATAGAGATTTCATTTTCTCATCTACTAGAAACCACTTTCCCAGCTGTGAATCCACTGTATGCATAGATCTAATAGACAAAGTCATACATGTTGAGTGAGGATCCCAATAAGGAAATATTCAAAATATGATCTGGATTATGACAAGGAAGAAATGAGTCCCAATCGACTTAATCCTCCTAGATTATGATCTATGCCTATATAAGCACAGATACAAAGAGATGGGCACTGATCATTTAAATGATCATACAGCATTCCAAATGAATCTACCAATTGCTTCCCTTTCTGAGGTGAATTGTTGTGAAAGAGAAAGTCATTTACTGAGGAGAAGGGCACACGTGTTTTTTATGATATGCCAAAGATGAAATAAGCAAAATAGAAATAAGTCAGTCACAGCTATTGCTATAAATGCATCTCAGATATGTTAATATTATTTGTCCTCTTCAATTGTCTTCCAATTGTTCCGTCGATAGAAGCAGTTGGCGTTCACAAACTGGGGGTAGTTTATTTTTCTATCTACATATATCAGCTTGCAAATGACTGTTGCATTGTGTGTTTGATTTCTGACCATTTACATGTATTAGGATTTCTGACATTGGACATGTGACTCATCATTTTGACATTTCTTTCCATCCCTGGATCTTCAAGTTTGGACTTGCAATTTGTTTATTTCATTTTGGAATTGAGCTGCCATATCAATTTTTGAACACCAATGTAGAGAGGATAAGGGTAGCTATGCTGATAACATAGACATTAATAGTAGAAACAAAAATGTTCTTGAACAAAAAAAATCAGCATCTTCAACTAATTAATTCAAGAAGTTGAATTCAAGATGAACATTTCCAAAACACAAATGATCTGGAATTGGAATGAAATCAGTGATGGCATGTACTCTGAATCTTTAATAAAAATTTACAATGTGAAATTCGTAAATAGTAAACACTTGAAAATGTATAAATCAGTTTTAACAAACTTAGTATATGAGAAAAGGAAACTGAACATAGAAAATGCTGTACTAGGGGTAGTTTTGCCCAATATCACAAGATGCTACAAAAACAAAACATTAATTTAAAAACTCAATTTATGTTATTAAATAGTCCTGTCAAATTAAAACTTTCTTATGGATATCATGCATTCAGAAATATGAAAACTGTCCATTGCATACAACAGCTTTCTCAGAGACTACAGGTAAACATGAATTAGTTTTATAGCTGGTATTCCCAAGTGGTCACCCATTTATATACTGACCAGGCTCGACATTGCTTAATTTCAGTGATTGTATGATAATTGGTATTTCAACATGATATAGTCATAAGTCATATTTTGTTTCAGATTGCTTATAACCATGGAAAGGTCATTCACATTCCCTTTTACTCTGTTTTTCAGCTGAATAATTAAACACACAAAGAGCAGAGTAAATATCAAAGACACTTCTAAGATTTCTCTAAAAGTGGACATGATTCTGGGAAGTTTTGCATCAACTTTGTACCTGAAAAAACTATGAAAAAATACCTAAATAAATTTCAGTTTTTATTAAATGTTTTAAATTAACTGATGAACTGAGTTGTAATGTACTTGAGTAGTTGAAAACCTTGAAGATATTTTAGATGAGAAAACAAATTTCTTTTTTTTGTTGAGCACAGTCCAGATTATTTTAAAATGATAAAAAAATTCTCTATGAAAGCATACAAGAATACAGCCACCCTTACAGAAATTATGGAACTAACACATTTATAGAAGGTTCATTCAGGTTTTTTTTTTCCCAAAGTAAACAAATCAAGGGTATTAGACAAAACAAATTTAGTCAAGTAACTGAATCTTCCGGATTTATTAAATATATCTCAAACAGATGAGATTAAGTTATTTAAATTAACACTTCTGCTATTGTTGATATACTGATGTCTTTACAAAACTTACGTTATCTGCTACCGAGACACTGTTAAATATTGGTCTTGAGCATTTGTATTATAAACTAACACTTTGTGTTATTTCCAAACCATGGTAGATATATTCTAACAGAATACAAGCTACATTCTGGTGCATTTCTACTTGATTGTACAGTATGAGGCAAAAATTGTGCACCAGTGGGATAATTTATTAAAAGTATAATTATACATGAAAATTTTATTTACAAGTTATTTAATTGTTATATGTGCTCATCAAAATGTTTTCTTTCTTTTCCCAAGGACATTTCAATACTTTATCTTCATGATTTTATTGCATACATATTTAATACTTTTAGTTCTTCAATATTTCTTGGGTGTGTCTGATAAACACCTGATTTCAAATGTCTCCCCACCTTGAAAAAAATTCAAGGGTGACCGTGGTGTCCACTCAACAGAACTTATCAAAATAAATCAAACATTTAAAACATGATTAATTAACACTTATGATGTGCAACTTTAGCCTCACCCTGTATATTGGCGATATTGTTTATCCAATTGAAATTAAAATGGTAGTCTTCATAAGAAATTGCCATCAATGTATTTATAATAAATTTATTTCCAATAAATGACAATATTTTATCCTAAATAGGTCAGCACAGCCAGGCAACAATGCAAAAACAAAGTATCAGTGAAAATGTTAATAGCATATTTTTTTCAGGCAAAAAAGAATTACTGGTACATTAATTAATTTAAATAATGTAATTTGTGATATTTCATGAAGGTAAATTATACATCTATTTTTTTTAGCAATATCTTTGACTTGTTTATTTACTGTAAAATAAAAGAAAAAGCCTGCCACATTTCCATCAAGTGCAATTAATCTATATATTTTTGATAGGTTTACTTTTTTTTAGATTAACTGGTGAGTCAAATGGCAATGAATTTGATATGGTGAAAACTTCTAATATATTTTAAAGGAAAAGATGTAAAATTTTGAAAAGGACCATTTTTTCTTACTATTGACTGCATTATGAATATTCTTTAAAAATGATAAAAAATGACATGACACCATACCAGAATATACTTTCTTATTGCTAATAGTAAACAAGATTTTTTTTTTTTTTTTTTATTAGTCACTTTTTTTTTTTTGTAATAGGATGTATAAACCATTTCAATATTATTCTTAGAAAGAAGTGAAATAATAACAATCATTCCCATGTTACTGTTTTTCCTCTCATGGTTTGTATTTCAAGAAGTTTACTATAACATCTGTACAAATAAAACCCACTCTTCTTTCTCCAATTTTTATTTTATTTATATTGTTTCTCTCTCATTGTTGGCATCCCTGTGTGTTTCATCATTTCATGCTCAATGTGCTAGTTATAATGGTGACTGATGTTAAAATCAGAACCTCTTTCATTTTCTGATGGAAAAATTCCACTTTTTAGGCTATGTTGTTTCATAAGGAAACTGATTGCATAAAAACCACTGGAAGTTATTTAAACAGGAAAAAAAAAAGGAAGATTTTGCTGAAAAAAAAAATCTTCAAGGTATACCATCACACATAAAGACATTAGCACAGACAGACATATGAACAATTAAAATTTATCTGAAATATAGTCATAGGTATATCACTAAGTTTAATGGTGCAAAAATGATTATTTTACAATACAGATATTTACAACATTATCTCCTTCCTTAGTTCAAAACATTCACAGCTAGGATGAGCCTTACCACATATATACATGGAGTCAACTCAAACTTATTCCCTTTAGTAAGGAGAAAGTTTCAGTCAGACAGCTTCTTCCTCAGAACTGTGACTTTTTGGAATAGACTCCTGAGAGGATGATTCTCTGAGCACTAAAATTTTAACTGATTTAAGTCTAGAGTCAACTGATATCTATCCAACATATCCTCATAACATGGACCTCTGTTTTCTCTTGACTGAATATGATTGTTGTAAGGGTGTAATGTTCTACCCTGAATGGCTCTTGGGCTTTGAATGATAATATAAAATATGAATATTGATCCATAAACTGAACATTAAACAGTGAAATTTCATTATCTGTCTATATTTCTGAGATGAGGTATTATGTACATTATTTACATTATTCAGACTATTGTCCTCATCTTTGTTGCCATATTTATTACAACCTTTCAGCCAACTCTATGGTTAAAGTACTTAGATGACACCTTCATACTCTGGCCACACCATGAAGATGTTTGACCATGTGAACTCAATAAGACCTTCGATACAGTTCACGATGGAGAAAGAGTAACAACACACTCCCATTCCTGGATGTTCTAATATCTCGAACAGAGCTTGGGTTCAAGACATCTATATATCGTAAACCAACATTCACCAAACAGTACCTCAATTTCAACTCCCACCATCTATACAGTGCAAAGAAAGGGATCGTCCGCTGTTTACAACACCAAGCAAAAGTCAAGTGGTGACCAGAGATATTAGATAAAGAATTGGTCAGTATAAGTAGTACCCTACAACGTAACAACTACCCTGGGTACATGGCAGCAACCCAAAAAAACTGTGATAGGCGGGTACAAGACGACAACAACAGAAAACAGTTTGCCTGCCTTATTTGAAGGGGTTATCAGAGAAAATACAAAGGATCTGCAATCCATATAACATCAGGACAACCTTAAAAAGTTGGATGACACATTGCAGATATCTCTCCTGAGTAAGACCCCCCCCACAGAGAAGAACATGACTAAAGACTGTGTGTACACTAAGGCTTCAAGAACACCAGAAAACTGTAACATGAAGGGAACTGGAAAAATCAGGCATGGCTGACCACATATGGAGAGAAAAGGGAGATCACCGCCCTCTGTGGGATCAGGTTGGGATCATGGACAAACAACACCATTGGAAAATTCGTAAACTTAAGGAATCAGCACATATGCTAGGCCACAAAAAATCTCCTGAGCTGACCAAGCATAGAAATGAATACAATAATGGAGTGCCAGAGAAAACCAGTAATAAGGAGTGCAATATGAAAGAAAAGCAGTAATGATAACAGCAAAAATTGCAATATGAGCACTGGTAAAAATGGTTGCTGAAGACATTAGGTTTATAATACCCAGAAATTCATACACAGATGTCCTCAAGGACATATGGCACAGTGGATAAAGAGTGTGAGTTCAATACCTGGTTAAGGCAGTGGAGAACTTGGAGAAGGAAATTAACAGGAGATAACTGATAACTGACAACCATTAAACATGACACGTGGAACTAGGAGAGTCTACCCCAGTGAGTGAAATAAAGGGTTCAGTTTGACATTCCAACCACCTGAAGAAGGCCAGAGCATAGAACAGCTGAAACGTAATAAATATGGTGACAAAGATGAGGACAATAGTCTGAATAATGTAAATAGTGAAATTTCATATCGATACTCAGCTAATAACATTTTCAAAACTACTGATTTATTGATTCACATTTGTATTACATTGAAACCGAAGTTCCATTGCTTGTTTTGCTATGTTAACTTTAAGAATACTGTTTGATTATATAAAGCAGAATTATCTGATCTTTCCTCTTTGCTTTCAGGAACATTTAACGTCAAGTTGAATAATCTTTTAACTGATGTGACCCATAAAAATAAATGTTGATGAAACTCTTTTGAGACCTGCCTGACAAATTTCAGAATCAGTGAGGAATGTTCACACTGTCTATGAAAATAAGGTCTTAAGTGTCAAGAAATGCCAGAGACAATTTACTCAGTTTCAGTTAGAGAATCTTATCCTTAAAGTTTTCCTTTATTCTGGTTGAGTGATTTCAATCAATAATCAAGCTTTCCTAACTGAATAATCCTAAGCTGACAGCAGGAAAAAGGGGCGCAACAGTTCAGTACAAAAAATCATAACCCACCTCTAAGAAATTGCATAGAGTCAAAACTTGGGCAATAAGTTCTATATGATTTGACCTGATCACAGCTCAATCAGAGAGTCAATATCTGTTCATCATTAAGAATGTGTCTGAAGTTTCTCTGCAATGGATTGTTACAAGTGATTAAAAAATGGTTCCTTATAATCATATTTGTTTAGAAAAAGACAATGGATAAGACTAAAGAAAAAGACAATGGATAAGACTAAAGAAAAAGACAATGGATAAGACTAAAGAAAAAGACAATGGATAAGACTAAAGAAAAAGCCTATATCTGTATCAAAACCAGGATTATATCCTGAGAAAGCAATATTCTGTGTTTCATGAAGAGTATCTTTTGAAGTTGAAGTCTAATGAAAATTTCAATTCTGAGAGACATTGTTATTAACTAGAATCACTCCATCAGTTTTTATTTTGAAAGTTAACTTTATTTGTCATGCATTAGTTATACACTTTCTTGAATGATCAATAAAGACCACATGTTGCAAAATGTATACAGGAAAATATTTTGCTCTGAATGTTTCACATTATTCAGTGTACTTTTCTAAATATGAACCATTAAATTAGTAACTTTCCAGATTTTTACAGCATTTTCTGAATGAGAAATGGTATTCCAATTATGAAGAGCTTAATTTATATATATATATATATATATATATATATATATAAAGCTTATAAGCATATCATATTGAAACATCGACTCGACTCTGATCACTGAAGGGAAGTTTGTTTAACAGAATATCAGCTTCTTATGGATCATTTCATACCAAAGTTTTCTTGAGAGCTTTAAAGTAATAAAAATATGATATATGTTATTCTGCTTTCACAATTGAATACATGGTAGATGATACTCAGCTTTTGTGTATATACATGTTTGTGTGGATATAATTACTGGAGGTGGTGTTTTATGTTGTAGTTTTGTTATATTTTGGAATACAGTTTGATTTCTTTCTGAAATTGTAGGATATTATATGGATTAATGTCATGAAAGAGTTCTTTCATCTTGGTTGGTTGATTTTGTTCAGTGGTGTATCAACCTCTATGGCTTATTTAATGTCAAAATCTGAATATTTTGAACACAATTTTATGGCTTTTTTACTTAATATATTTTGAATGCAATTGTATATATCAACTACACATAAACTGTATTGTTGATCATTTTACTATAAATATGTACTGTTGGTGATTTTTATAGAAAAATGTATCACTGGTATTTTATACTTTTATAGTGTTTTATTTTTGTTTGGGAGTGCACTATTTACCCATAGTTGGGACCCTAACAGATGCAACCACCTCAACTCAGAGTGGAACTGGGAAAAACAGTAATTAATAGGTGGTCCTATGCTCCTCAAAACCTCCAAACACTTGGGAATGTGCTGTAAACTTGGATTTGTGGGTGGTAAAATGAATAATGGCTTGGAATAAGAGATTAAAGGGCCAAACTCAGATTCAAGTAGAGTTTGTTATATATTCACAGGAAAGGTATGAATCCATCTCTTTTTTCTCCAGCTATGGGTAAATAGCAAGAGAATCTGGGCCCTATAGCCTTTGTTGCAACAAATCTAGGAGAAGGAAAACTCAAACAAGCCTGGTGAGGGTTGGCAAATGGCAGATGTACTTCTTATATAAACCAACAGCAAACATGCAGTGAGATGGAAAACTCCTATTCACAAAGCGTATGATTATAACATCATCAGATATTAGGCACAGTACAGTGCACCAGTACAGAGCATGTTGCTATTGATGGAGAAAGTGTGCATTGCAGGGTACAGGCAATTGACCGATTTAAACAATTCCCTTGTGCAGGTTGTTCAGTAAAAACTGACAATCTACTGAATCCTAATCCATCATTTCTCAATGCAATATATATATATATATTTCATTAAAAGACAACTGGCAAGATACTATGGTTAAGCTTTTTTTTTATTTCATTTTTCTCATATTGGTATAAGTGTTTTCCTTTCTGGACATAAAATCTGTAAAAAATGTTTGAATGTTCTGTATATTCAGGTGCTTTCAGCTATTCTTTATTCCATTATCAAGGTTATTTTTTTTTTAAATGAATGATTAGATTTTTATGCATGTATGTGGGAATGTTTTTTTTTTAATTTAACAAATGCAGTCAGTACATTGGGACCATGTTCATAGGTGATGTTATTGAATGTTGGTGTTTTCTTTTTTATTATCAATGCCTCCATTATTTTTAGCTTCCTTTTTACATATTGATGAGGCTATTATACTTGTATTTTCTATGAATATGTTGTGAATCAAGTTTGTTAGGTTTCTGATTGTGTTTAAACGAGTCCTAATTGTGCAATGGTCAGAGAGATGTAATGTGAATCTTCTTGATAGGCATGTAGTGGTATGTCCAATATAATTATGAATTTGGTTTGAATGATAGCACAGTTCTTTAAGTAAACTATGACCTCATAAATAATATTAGTTCTGTGTAATTTGGATCTTGCAAGTGACTTGTTGTTATTGAAGATAAAGTTAGCGGTTTTAATTTTTTTTTATTGTAGATAATTTAATTTTCTTGTTCTGGTCAACAGGGGTTGTGTATTTCTTCCTAATGTTCCTAAAAGAAAATTCATCCCACTTGTAGTTAAAGCTTTATATATATATATATATATATATATATATATGTAGGTATGTGTGCATGTGTGTGTGTATATGTATGTATATATATATACAGGGATAGGGGCTTGAAACACAATTTTGCACCTGAGGCATTAATAATCTACCTGATCAATAGGATATCATAAAAAAGTAAGGAAACTCTTACCTTGATTGAAATTGTAATTGATTATTAAATATAAGTAAAATATATGTCTCACCAATAAAATGACTGGATATTAATTCCAACCAAATATAAGGTATTTTATGATTAATATTCTCATTTTTATGGATTTATCATAATATCTTGACTGGGGTTAGGGTTACATCATCATTATCAATATCACTGATCATGATATCTCCAAAAAGAAAATAAATTTTTAAAACAGTGCACCAATGAAACATTTTTATGTTCTGATTACTGAAATGTTTTGTTGTCATGACCCTGAACTTTTGTATAAAAAAAAAAATCACTGAATCATGCTCTATTGGTTGATAATTGAGTTACACCTGCTAGCATGAACCTGTGTCTACTGTACTTGTCATTTTTTTTTCTATTCCAACTTGAACAATAAAGGATCATGAAGAGTAATATATTTGCATGAACTTCCATTTCAAATTAGGTAAAGCTTTTACAGTGACTTTTCTAATATTGCAACAGGCAGGATAATCTGAACCAAAAAAAAAAAAACATGCAATAAAATCTCAATTATGAAAGTAAAGTTGTGTTTTTGACAATATGGTCAAGAGTTTCAAAGATCCTAAGACATTTAGGTAAAGCAGTGCCAAAAGAAGAGGTCTGAGGTATAGATAACAAAAAATCTGGATGCTGCAATAGAAGACACCTTCTCATCTGCGTTTCTTTTGGTCAAACACCAAACAACTCATCTTCCATCTGCTCTATATTCCATATTTGGCTTCTGCAGAAAAACACCCTGTTATGTCAAATTCAGATAACAGAAGGGATCAAAGAAAATGCACTTTCAAACCCTCATGGCATTCATCAGAATGCATTTCAGAACTGAAAAAAAAAAACAGTGCAAATGGTGCCTCATCAGTGGGGAGAACTATTTTGTAGACAACAAGTCCCATTAAACTGTGAAACCATTTGAATATCTGATTATAAAAATTAAAACTCAAAATATGATATCCCAATATCTAATTCAAAATATAACATTCAAAATGAGATGCCAGAGAAAGCAAAAACCTAACCCAATCAAAAACAACTTTATTCCCTGAAGATGGCCAAAGAATATCAAGTTACATATCGATAATCTTAAAGTACACTACTATTTTTTTTTTTAACCCAAGTACTTTCAATATTTTCTAATATCATCTTCAGGGGAAAATTACAAAGACAAACTTATTGTAACTGCGATAATATATCATCTGATAGACTCTCCCATTGTATGAGGGTTGAACAATTCAAACCCTAGAACTAAACAGTCAGACTATCTATACATATATATTTTATTATATTATTAAATCTTGTGTAGGAATATCCACATTTTTGGGATGGACTGAACAAAGAGAACTTCCTTCCTCAAGTTGTGAATTCATATTTGACCTTCTCCTAAACTGGTACCCAACCAATGATAAATAACCCAGTTGCTCTATTTAACCCATAGATGGAAGAAGAGTTGGATTCATACCTTTCCCAAGTGTGTAAGTGAATGTAAAGAATTTGACTGTAATTCAAACTCAGTTCTTTGATTTCTCATTCAAAACCACTATTCATGATACTACCCACACATCCACTATATATATATATATATATATATATATATATATATATATATATATATATATATCACACACACACACACATGCAAAAGCATGAAACCCAGGGTTATAAACTCATATCCATACAACTGAATATATATTTTAGGGAACTTTATAATAAAGGAGAAAAGTTTCTGTGTGATTTGTTACATCTGCATCAAAATAAAGTAATGCTTACACAGATGTGATTAAATGTGCCTTGAAAGGATGCTGCTAAAAATTTTGAATTTCAACATTTTCTTTAAAATATATTTTGGATAACTGAGAACTGATTTCATTTCATTTCTTTTTATCACATTTGTTATTAAGTATCCAACATTTTGATAACAGAAAACTTGCCAAGAAAGATGAAATGCAGTAAGAACTTTGATACTGTGGATGATCTAGCAATTAAAGCACTTTCTATACATTTTTGTCTTATTAAATTGACTTTCCTTTTAATTAGAGTAGTATTTTTAAATCCAAATTATGGTCAGACTTGGTGAGCAAATAATACACTGAATGCGTTGTTTTGTAAAAGATCCCTTTTGTGTTCATATAATCTTTTATTTAAATTTCTTAATTGTTTTTCCTATTTATTCCTTGTGGCAATTATTACACATTCTAACAAGACAAAATATGTTATATATTTTGCTTTCTTCTTTTTTTTTTTTTTGTTACAGGAATTCTAAAAAATTAAAAAAATTTTTTTTTCAGTAGTTACTTGTTGCAAAATAAAATAAAGCCAATTTTCTTTGTTTTCTCATTCTTTAATAAAAGCAAAAATCAATTTAAAACTCAGGAATGTTTTAATGAAAATAACGTTTTTCTAACAAAATCTACCAAAATATAATAATATAAAATGTTAAATCATTCATAATGTCTTCCTGAAATTATTTTAGAAATTATTCCTCAGAGTTCAAAATTATTGTTTTTCAGTATTTTCCTTTATATTGTTGAAGAAATCCTAAAAAAAAAAAAAATCTAACTTCATCTATAAAATAAATCAAGTTTTGTTTTGTACAATCTATATGGATATAATTTAATAAAAAAATGTTTCATCTTTAAGAATACAATGTCCTTTTGTAGCAAGAGACGAATGCTACCTTCACCTTGACCAAAACAAAAAAATAGCAATAAAAATTAATTATAAATATTCATGAGAATAGAAATAGTCATATGATGTGACATCATTAGGTGGGAAAGTCAATCTGGCTCTTCTTGCTCCTTGAAGTTATACTAAAACGGACAATTTCAGTCTCATAATAACTAGAAGTACAAACTTTATATTGTTTTTGGTACCCAGTCTTTTGCAACTAGATATATGCAAACCTTGTATTAAGAATTGCAAATATATATATAAATATATATATATATATATATATATATATATATACACGCACACACACGTTTTTATATGAAGACTTTTGTTTTGTTTGAAATTTTTATATATTTATGTTGTCATATGTTTCATACACCTTAAACTAGGTCTGTGTTATATATTCCCACACAGCATTTTTGTATCAGCTCCAGAAAATACTTTAAAAACAAAAAATCGGCACTTTAATATGATTAAAAAAAAAAAAAAAAAAGAAGAAATATTAGGGTGTATCGAAATTATTTAAACATTTTTTTCAACAGTCCTTAACTGTTCATCTAATCTGTTATAGCCTCACCAGACAAATAGATGTAGCTTAGTTTTGACACGGGGTCGAGATTAAGGGGCACCCAGTGAAAATTGAGCTCACCACTCAGTCATAACTGATCTTTAAGATTACTTGGTAAATACAAAAGTATCCACTGTACTAATAAAGTTGAGAATATATATATATATATATATATATATATACACACACACACACACTGATACTATTCAGCTGTACTTTTTAAGATATGTTAGCTTTGAAATTTTTGAAATGTTAAATTCGTCATCAAAACCAATGAAACTTCTTGCAGAATATGAGAAATGGGAAGAAATGAAATAATATATGCCCCAAAATTCAAAAGTTATCAATTATGATGCTTTAAAATGCAAGAAAGATTGATTCATTTCTTGCAGTTTATCAACATGCTGCAGGTTATTTAAAGCCAGAAAATATTTTTAGATTCTAAGAATTTCTCTGATTAACAATTCTGAGTCATTATTCTTTACACCACCAGCACATCCAAGCTTACAAAACCTGGTATTCCCAAGCAGTCCCCATTTAGGAAGTGATCAGGTTAGACATTGCTTAACTTTGATCATCATACAGGAACTAATGTTTCAACAATATATAGCCATAAACCATGGAAAGTTAGGGTAGAACCCAACTAACAGCATTCAAAACTAAGTTCAGAGAAAAGTATCATATGTAGAGATTAAAAATCAAAGGTTTTGACATGTCATATTATGAGAGGTATCAGTATTAAGCAGGTTCTACTTAGTCTGGCACAAGGCGATATTTTTGAGCAATCTATAAGGATTTTAACTCACTATAGTAGTGATAGTCTGCAAGACGTATCAGTACAAAATGGGTTATAGATAGAAAGAGATTTAAGATAAAAATCTAGGTTTGAGTGTCTAACCTAATTACCAATATCTACCATGAGTTTTTATTGATGACAAAAAAGAACTGTTTAATAAGATGAACATATTACTGTTGTGATGTTTTTCTATATATTTCCATAGATTTATCATTGTTTGCTTGCTTTGTGCTGTTTAAATATAGATCATATAGCTAAGATGAAGGTAAGAGTGAGTGGTGTAGCCAATTATGATTTCTATCAGTTTTAGGATATTTTTCTGAATACGAGTGAAAAGAAGTCTGATTTATATTGCCAGTTTTATTTATCTTGATTGAAAAGAACAATGTCAATAACAGCTGATTTTTGGTAAATAGAATTTTATTTATAATCATCAATAAGCTAGATATGATGTTGGCATTATACACTTGCACTAGTTACCATTTGGCAAGGATGAAAAGGGAGAGAGCAGTTCTTTTACTTCCACTGCTTGGGTAGGTAATTAATGGAGAGTGTGCTACCCATGTCTTCACTTAGCCAATCTTTGCTGTCTGCTATCATAGCATGAAAGGGACAAGGACATGGTCAAATGACTATCAGTCATATAGAATAGAGAAGCAGATGAATTCATGCATTTTTAAATTGACTGAAATAATAGAAGCCATTTGCAATCACACAACAAGAATTTAAACATAGTCCATTTTTTTAGTAGGTAACTGTTCAGGTGATTTATGCTTCTAGTTGCAATATAAATGGACAACAAAAAATACAAAGCTATGCATGGTGGTCTAGTGCTACAGAGTTGGTTAAACCTGCTAATGTCATTTAGTGGTTATGACTTCAAAAACAGGTTCAGCAAAAGTGAACAATAATTGGCATCACAGGGACAAAATAATAAATCAGTAAACATATGACTAATAGTTACTAAACAATGCTCACCTGATGATGGCCAGAGAGTAGTTGGCTGAAATGTTGTGTATCTAATAACATTGAAGATTCTTCTTTGGATTTTATCAAAAATCTCTCAAGATACATCAGAAGCACCAGACCAGATGGGGCAGCAATATTTAAAGCATGAATGAATGGTCAAATTATAAATATATATATATACAAGAGATTCTGGCAAGAGAAACTGACATAGTGAACCAACTTTCCTAGCAGTAGACATAGCAATTGATTCAATATAATCTTTCCACTTCATGTCAGTGGAAAACATTGAGAAGGCACTACGAATCACTCTCCTGAAGGATAGCATCAGCCATATTGATGGAAGGCAAAACAGATTCTCTCAGACAATTAAAAGAGAACAATTGCATTTTGGAGGCATTAACATATCAAACAGATTGAGTATATAGATGTTAATATGAACAAAAGCTTTAGATGTTGCAGATATTAAAAAAGAGTAGGCTAAAAATGCTACATGACCTGCCTCAGGGTGAAGGTAGTTACTTATTTCTAGTGATGCTAGTTCAAGTCTAGGTAAAATTGACATAACCCAATCTTACATTCATTGACCTTTTTCTTTTTACTAAATTTCACCCAACACAATGCCCAAATGTCACTCAAGATAGAGGGCTTCTGAATGAGGTGTGTGATATGAATCTTGGAAGAGGAAGTAAAGATTATGAAAATATGGAGGACAGATAATGATTGTCCAGACACTTAACAGGGTTAAGATTCTAATGTTTATTTTCAAGATAGGCAGGCCATTTACACTGTTTGAACTGTTGTCCTCATCTTTATTGTCACATTCACAATATGTATGCTCTGGCCTTCTTCAGCTGATATATGTTGTAATTTTGAACTAAACCCTTTATTTAATATATTGTTCTAGTTCCACATGTCATGCCTTTTCTGGATATCTCAATTCTCAGTTACCTCCATTTAGTAACTTAACTCTCCAAGTTAATTAACTCACAACTTAGGGACCTCTGTAATTTTTTGGACTTACAAACCTAATGTCTTAGTAACTATTACTGAGATATCCAGAAAAGGTATGGCACATGGAACTAGAACAATCTACCCCAGTGGACTAAATAAATAGTTTGGTTTGAAATTCCAACATATGCCACTTCAAGAAGGCCAAAGTGTACAATCGCCGAAATGTTGTGAAGATGACAATGAAGACAATAGTTGGAATACTATAAATAGTATAAATATTTACAATACCTCATCACTGAAATATAGATAGATAGATGTTGTAGGTAGGCCTTTACCAATTTAAAGTTTGGTACAATACAATCTTCACACCATTCTTTCCTTCTCTTTTTCTTGTACTAAAAAAATGTGAAATAAATATTGAGTTTAAAAAAGTACAAAATGGTTCCTTCTAGATTCTTATTTCATCTGAATGGCTAGTTGAACCTCATAGGCAATCATTAGTTATGACAAGTGGAAAGCCTTAATTTAGACCTGGACAATTCTAGTCAGGAAACATACTGCAGAATCCCATTATCTGTCTGACCTAGAATGGTAAGCTATGGTTATTTATAACAGTATCATAAATTTAGATAATTGGATTTATATTCTTGCAAAACTATTTTTCAGTTAAGTTGCATCAGTTTGCAAAGTACACTGGAATTTTTCATAAACAGAACGTGTGTACAGCATAAATAAAATATTGATAGACTATAAAATAAAAGGAACAATGGAAAATGAAATTTAATTTAGTTTCCCATGATTAGAAAGTTTAAGACCCAATTTGTAAGTATGAAACTCAATACAGATGTAATGTTTTGTATGATGAACTTGTTAATTTTTCTTACTATGCAAAAGCAACTTTTTTTTATAATATAACAGGAAAATATCATTAGAAACAAAAAACAGAGTTATGAATTGCTATATTATACCAATCCTCCTATATGGCATGGAATACTGGACAATTTCTTGATAGACAATAAAGACTTGAAATGACAAATATATGGTTTAATAGAAAAATGCTGAGAATACCATAGAAGAAACATTAGAATAATGAGGAAGTTTTAAGGAAAAGGAGAAACAAATATGACACATATATAGGATCAAAAAGAGAGTTGAAATCTCTAGAGCACATAATGAGGAACAAGGGCTTGGAGAATTTGACACTCACAGGATATATTGAAGGCAAGATGGACAGAGATAAACAGTGAGTATCCTACCCAATGAGCTTATGCAAATATTGGCAAAACAGAGAAGGGGGAGAAATGGCAGAGAGACAAACATTACTAAGCTAAAAAGCTAACTCTTGGGTTGGTTTATTTTTTTAAAAAAATTACTGTTTTGTTTACTATTTCAAAGAAAAATATTATTTTATTTTCAGGTTATAAAAATGCATGTCGATAATCATACACATTTAAAAATGTTATTGTTGAATTGTTATGTTTCTTTTTTCATAACAAATATTGTTTAAAAACGCCTGATAATTATGCACCAACCCAATACATTGTTCTACTGAAAAGTAATACCATCACAAAATTTTCCTTTTTTTTTTTTTTTATAAAATTATTTTGTTATTTATTATTATTTTAAGTGTCTATTAACCCCAAAATTGTAAAAATATGAAATGGAATACATCTTTGTGTTTTTTTTTTGTTTTTTTTTAACCATTTCACCACAAGCAAAGCAATGATGCCAATAAAATGCAAGGGGTTACTGAGAATGTAACAATCTGACAAAAATCATTATTAAGGAGAAAGGAAAACAAACGGGAGACATGGAGACAGATTTAAATTTTGAAGAGCAAGGTTGACTGGAAAGTGAGAAGATTTAAACAAGATTTTTTGAAACACTCTTAATAAAAAGTATTTTGTTTGTTATTAAACTGTATTGTTTTTTCTAGCTCTCATTCCCACCTCACTCCTTCACAATGAAAAAAGAAAAGGATATAAATTTAGTAATTAAAAAAAAAAACAGTTCAAGTTTCTCTCAATTCAACTGAACATCTTGACTAATATTAAATCTAAAAGATATGTTTATATTTTTTTTGTTTATTATCACTATTAACTTGAAGTCAGTCAAGATATAAGAATTTATTTGTTTAATTTTTTTTAATCCAAGTTAAGAATTGTTAAGTTAAACAAAGTTATATTTTATTGGATGGTCAACTAAACTGGTTCTCCTATTCAAATTTAATGGGAACAAGTAGAGTAGTTAGCAATCCTATATGAGTAAAAATAAGATCTATCAAAGGAAAAAAGAAGTCATAACGAGTCAATAGCCAGGTAAGTAGAATTGGTGCCTCAATAAAATCACCATGGAGAAGGTAATTGGAAGAATCACTCCACTATTAATTCAAAGAACAATCATTCTAACCCACAATATAATATATGAGGTAATAGCATGAAGTGGGTCAAGTCTATTGAGCTTAGCTCCTCACCTGGTAAGGAGTGATATGCATTACCTCTTATCCAACAACTGTTTGCAAAATTAGCATAAAGAATAACAATGCAAAGTTGGTCAATTTCCCTGAGACTGGGTCTTCACCAGTTAAGAAAAAAACATGAGAATACTGTGGAGGGAACATGGGAGTAACAAAGAAATTTTAAGGATAATGGAAACAAAAAGGATGCTTATACTTAGAATCAGAAAGAGTGAGTTGAAATTTCTAGGACTAAAAATGAGAAAACGGAGTTTGGAAAATTTGACACTCAAAAGAGATATTGAAAGCAAAAGAGACAGAGGGAAACAACAAGTAAAATACCTAACAAGCCTATCTAAATGGATTTCTGAACAAGGAATAAGAAAAGATAAACCTTAATAAATGCTACAAAGCATAGAAATTTGATGGAAGCCATGATCATCAATGACCTGAAGCTACATAGCACATATTTCTAATATAAAAATAAGCTAGGTAAATTATATATATATATATATATATATATATATATTGGTGTCTCAGAACTGCCTGATGATTGTGCTGCCATATTCAATAATGTCATATATGAAACTTTTGTTTGCATGAAGATAAGTACTGTTAATATCTCTCTTAAGATATATATTATATAGGATGATTGAAATGTACCTCCCTATTTTATGTATGAATGGCTAGTCAGGAGTCCTGAATAAATATCCTGTGACTTTTTTCTTTTGGGTTGGTTAAAGGAGCAAGTCTGCTATATCAAACTAAAAGAAGAACTTGAAGGGAGAACATAAGAAATTATGTCTTTCATACCACTAGAGTTCCTGGTGAAATCAGTTGATACAATTTCTGGCTGGCTTGAGAAGCTGGTAGCAAAATCTGGTGCCTATATAGAATTTTAAATAAAACCTCATGCTAAACATTTTCCTCTCATATCTATTTCTTGTAAAAATTATAGTTAATATATAAATGTTAAGTATTTTAAAATGGGGACTTTAACTGTTGTGCATATCTTTAATCTTTCCACATTTATACAACATTGTTCTAATTATGTAAAAACAAGAAAAAGTATTAATTTATATTTGTGATTGTTACAGTACAAAAACCAAAAACTGCTTCAGTTTTGATTTTAGTAACTTTTCTTAAGAAAATTATTTGTTCTTGCTTGTTTGTCAAAAGGAAATCTTCAAATGGAATAATAAATGCTAAACAATTGTTGGGGTGGGATATCTGGAAAAAAAATTGTTTTCATCAGAAATTCAAAGACTAAAAGAAATTTCAAACCAAAAAAAAGTGAAAAAAAAAATGGGGAAGTTTTTGATTAAAAAGCAAAAAAGCAAAACTCTTTCTTTTATTTCAAAACTGGAAATAACTAGAATAGTTTATAATATCATTTTTGTGAAGCGTGTTAATTCACAAAAGAACACAATGGGCGGAGGAAATGTTGAAGCTGTAGGGGTGGTGGCAAGCAAAGGATTAACACAAGACAACCAACAAGAGAGAAGAAAAGAGAGGATCTTGTTCCAGGAAGGTTGATGGTGGTTTTAGAATATTCAAAAGTGAAGAATGTGTTGACAATGAGACATAGTGGCATTTCTTGTGCCATCACACCCTCCACCATTGCCACCACCTCACACTGCCTGATTTGCCTCAAACTAGGCATATTAATAATCTGTAATTATGGGTAATGTATTTCGACAAAGGATTTCAGTGAAATTAATAGTCTGACTTTGAGGAATCTGTGAACATAAAAATGAAGGTGAAGCAGAGGAAGGAAGTGAAACAAAATGAAAAAAAAGAATGAAAAGAAAGTGAGAATGAAATAGAAAGAATGGTTGACAAATAAGCAAAAGGGAAAGAAAAAAATGGAAGAAGATAAAAGAAACAATAATCTGGAAGAATGAGAATTAAAAAGAAAAAGATGACTATGAAGACAAGAAAGAAAGAAAAAAAACTGGAAATGTAAAAGAAGTTGATCAAAAAAAAAAAAGGTCAAGAAACCAAACGAAAGCATTGATGAGGAAAAAGAGAAACAATAACAATATAAAACAATGTTATTTTGGAAAATAAATGAAATAAGTATTAATCTGGAAATATTAAAAACAGCAAAAAAACTAAAGAAAAACACATAAATCATTGACAAAAGATACTAATGTCTAACAAAGAATAAGATCTGAAAGTTATAGTTACAGATTATATTTTAGATTTTGTCTTTCTCTTTCTGATAAAATTACTTGAATAGTTAACTGAATGAAATTTCCCAATTCATCATAAGAGCCAAGAATTATGCCTATGTCTTAACATCAAAAAAATAAAAAATACACATCAGTAAAAGTGAAGCTTATTGGTCAAACATTATAATATTCCCAAATATATAAATAAAAATATAGATATGCACATAAGTAAAACTATATTCACACAAAATCACTAAATAAAAGCATATTCTTTTTTAGGAGTTAAGTTAGATTCATGAATAATGTATCTGTAGAAAAATGGTGACAATTTTGTCAGATTCTTATCCATATTCGAAATATATATATATATATATATATATATATATATATGAGTTCAACTCAAACAGCTTCTTCCTGCAAACTACTGCCCTATGAAATACTCCCAAGAGGATGTTTCTCTAATCACTACAATCTTAACCTGTTCAAGCCCAGAGTTAACAATTATCTTCCCCTCCTATCCATATAAAATACCCCTTAATGTAACCCTTTACCTCAAGTGGCCCTCAGACTTTGTACAAAGTGAGTTTGGGGGATATATATATATATATATATATATATATATATATATATATATATATATATTTATATTGAAAAACAAAATCAAAGACAGTTTTAATATACTGCTAGTACATATATTGACCAAGCCTTTCATTAGTGGGAATTTTTACCATTCGATTGGAGCAGTGTAAGTTTAAAGTCAGCCCACCTGAAAATCAATATTAATAACAACAATTGGGTGCAACTGAGACACATCCCCAAATGGGGGGGGGTAAACAATTTGAACAGGGAGTGCCTGAAAAGGGTCATTTTTGCATTTTCAATCTTGTTTCAGCCTCATGCACAGCAGCAGTTGAAGAGGCATTTCTCCTCAGCTGTTGAGTCCTTTGATCATCATTTTCAGCCCTGTGTGCAGAAGCGTTCAGGTATGGTCTTCTGGAAAGCTGATGGCTACATTGATCTTCAGACTCAGTGGCTCTGATTGAAACATTCCAAGAGGCATTTTGAGACAAACAAACTGAATGTTCTAAAGACGATTCGTTACCTCTTATTTGCATGGCAGACCTGGCAACAGCGGTTTTGCGACCTAGGCAAGTTCTTTTCTTTGGTGGCATGTCTTAGGCAAGTATGAATTGTCAAATGGAATATGTGGGCAAATACCAGAAGAGAATGCTGAAAAGCAACAGGAATCACTAAGCTCAAATAACTTTAGAAAAGGTTGGAAAAATAAAGGCTGAGTAATAAAAAAGCAAGCTTACTTATTACTTATGTTGAATGCAATGCAAAAACTGGCAAGACAATAAAAAAAATTTAAATTGGGAATGGCTAAAAATGATAATGAAAGCAATGCCTTAAAACTGTAGGCAGTAGTATTTATGCATCAGAAAAGGTAACCTCACTTTAGAAAGATTGAATGCTTGGCCAAAAGAAGGGGAATCTGTAATTTGGACTCAAAACCAGCACTGAAGAATTATCTATCAAACAAAAAAAAATTTCATCCAAATCGGATGAAAACTGTGGAAACACAAACAACATCTGATCACACACACACACATTTTGAGAAATATAAATACAGATAATATTATTGTAATAATTTAAAGTATCTATTTTTATTAAAGTTTTTATGAAAGATATATATCCAAGAACAGATAGTAAATAGTAAAACATTGCTGAGTTATAATGGACAGGAAGTAGTGGAGAGCCATTGTTGCCAGCAATTTGGACTCAAAACCAGCACCGAAGAACTATCAAACAAAAAAAAAATTCATCAAAATCGGATGAAAACTGTGGAAATGCATAAACAACATCCGATCACACACACACACATTTTTTTAGAATTATAGATATAGATATTTATTTTGAACAGTGAGTAGTCAGTGCTAGTGGTAATAAAACAGTGTTCAATGCATTATAGAGCTAAAATTTATACTAATAATAAATGTAAATTTGTTCCTCATTGTTTAGCACAACTCTTTTCATGCTAAATGGTTAAGAACAAAATGTGTTTTATATATATATATATATATATATATATATATATATATGACCCATTTACATGAAGCTGTGAAAGCCCTAAATGATATTCTCCCCCACAGCATGAATATTGTTGTAGCATACCTACGGATGATAATGGGTATGTCCCCATTCACATAAATACAGCAGTAAATATTGTATGTTGGTCTACAGTTGTAGATTCATTGTAGAATTCACTTGACTCATTTCTAGCAGTTGACTACTTCTACATGCCACTGGCGAATCTTATATGTGTTGTTCTTGTCCTAAGTATTATCGTTCATTACCAACCCTCATGTGATTATTCTATTCAGTAACCTTCTCTTGGTTACAACAAATATGCTTCTGCTCTTGTGTGGGAGTTGAATTTATCCATGAAAATCAAACTCATCATGACTTCTGTAGTGAGTTCCTTTAATTCACAATCCCTATATTCCATCTTACAGTCACGTTCATTCATGACAGATTCATTCAGTGAACACACAAAAATAAATAAAGGCATCATATCTTTGAATATCTCATGTATAAATTCATATTCCCAATTGATCTATGCCTAATTTAATTCAAGTAGTTCTATTTCAAGTAAGGTGCAGTACTGCATTTACAAAAATATACTATGACTGTTATGAAAAAAATAATATAAAATAACAAGAAATATTAAAATGGATCTGAAGTGGTATTGTATCATGAATATAATTTATATCATATGTGGTTTGTCCTTTGATCCAACTCTGACTAAATTCAGCCATATGCATCACCCTTTTCCTCAGGCTGCCAGCAGAGAGCTTTTATACATATATAGAGACACACACACACATATATATATATATATATATATATATATATATATAATGAAATGAACTAAGTCAGACAATTATTTTAATATATTTTCTGTTCATGTTATTTTTATAGATACAATTATGGAAGTAAATGCTCTGTTTATAAACAGACCATTTAAATAACTGTAGCTATAAAAATAACATATAAACAGAAAACGTATATATATTTATCTAAAGGGGGAAATAAATATTCGTACACATACAAATTTTTAATTTATTGTATTTACAACTGATGCATAAACATATTTTTCAACTGTACACAGATGCATAATAATTAAATATGCATAGAAAACAGAAAAAAATGATTCAATAGAAATAAATCCCACTTATCCGTTTAAATGGATGAAAAAAAGTATTTGTACAATACAAAAAAGAATACATAATCTTCATTTAATACTTTGTAGAATAGGCATTATTCACTTCTACAGCAACCAACCTCCTCTTGTAGTTTTCAATTAATGATCTGCAAATTTTAGTTGGTATTTTGTTCCATCCTCCTTTGCATATGTTCTTCAGATCCGGGATTATTAATTTTTCTTCAGATCCGGGATGTTTGTTGGAGCTCTTGATTGGATTTGAATTTTCAAATAACCACGACTTCACAATTGGGTTTAAATCTGGGGACTGACTTGGCCATTTCAAGATATTTACATTATTTTTAGCAAGCTATTTCTTTGTAGATTTTTCAATGTGCTTAGGATCATTATCTTCCTGGAGGTGAAAGTTCAAGATTTTCAACCAAAATCGTTAAATTTGTTTCCAAAATATTTTGATATGCTGTGTCATTCATTCTACCCTCTATTACTGATATGTTGCCAGTACCATCTGCAGAAAAATATCCCCAAATCATGATTCTGCTGCCACCACCAAATTTCACTGTTGGAACTGTTCTTTTGTTTGAAGGCTTTGCCATCTTTCCTCCATGCATGATTTCTAGAATTACATCCGAACAACTCAATTTTGGTTTATTCTGTCCATAATACTCTTCCAATATGATTTTTCTTTATCCTTATCTTTATGAATGAAATTCAACCTGGCATCTGTGTCTTTTAAATAGCAGGGGAGTCTTCCTAGTGGAAAGTGACTTTAGATTGTTCCTATGAATTTCATTTCTTATTGTCCATTTAGTGACACAAATTCCTGATGAAAGCAAATCATCCTGCAACTCTTGATGAGTAACCATTAGGTTTTGTTTAATTTGACACATTAATTTCCTCAAAGATCTTGAAGAAATCTTCTGTGGAGCACCTGTTCTTCTTTGATTTTCAACAGTTTTGAGTTTTTTATATGTTGCAATGAATGAACTCATGGTAGTAAATGGAATACTCAGTTTGCCTAAGATTTTCCTGTACCTTTTACCTTCTTTCCAGATTGTTAAATCAGTTCTTTTTGCAAATTTGTTAATTCTTTACCTCTTGCCATAATAAAAACCTTGCACTAATATCATTTACAGAATGTTCTGTTTGTATTTTTTAGACTAAAAATTACTACTTACAACAGCTATAAATAAGAGCAGGTACTGCCTTTTAGAGAGGGAAGTTTTCAGCAGTCAGCTCTGACAGTTAGACTGAACATTCTTGCTGTAACACTCATTTGTATATGCTTGTATTACTTTTTTCTTTTAATATATTTGTTTAACTCAATTCCTCCCTTTGTGTCTTTATTTCTGGTCCCTACAAGGCCATAAAACCATATATGGCAAAGTGCTACACTTTTGGCCTGATATGACCCTTGTAGATTGTTGGAATGGGAAGGAAGCTGTACTCTATCTCCAAGGTGGTCTCATAATATTATCAAGCATATATCAATTTCAGACAAATATCACTGGCATATAAAAACTATAGGATCCACAGTTATTAAGGAAGGTAATCATCCAACAAAGAAAAACAGGATATCAAATCTTATCTCTATACTAATCCCTGTCACTATATTTGCAAATGGTGGGCGAAGGAAATGGAATCAGATTCTCAGTGACTTTAGTGAGCAATCCAGGAACATGAATGTTATATGTCAGCCCATTTCAGGAAATAAACATGGGAAAAACGTCTACACAGACATCATTGAAACAATCTTCAGAAACGTCAACATAGAAATTAACTACTATGGGATAGGTTCAAACAAATATCACTTGAAAAAGGCTGAAATATACAACAGTCTGAACAATGTATATAGTGTAAATAGTTACAATACCTTATCTCAGAAAGAAAGACAAATCTTATCTCAATTCAACTCTGGTGCCACTCAATTCCTTAATTCTTTTCGTTGTACAAGGTGCAGCAGATATTAGAGTCAATAATTTCTTCATCGAGCTAATATCATACTGTTATGTAGGAAGTATTTCTGTCATACCATGTAGAAAGGAATTTCATAGTTGTCATACAGCAATGGTACCATTATTGACATAAGTGCAGATGTTAAGGCACCTCATCTAGGTTAGGAAACATTACTGTTAAACAAAGGAAGACTGGAATTGTGTCACCTGGTGAGACAAAACATATTTACAGCTCTAACAGACAGATGGACAACTTTTCAAATACGGAGAATACTACATGAACAAGTTTTCACATGGAAATACAACATAGACAAATCTACATGTGAAGAATACCACAAGGTTATGGATTCCGTGGTGCAAGTTGATAGTGGCCTTATAAAAGTGTGAGATGTGTTTTGCAAGGATCATTAATGAAACTATAGTTTCTTTAGACAGGCGGAGATTACACAGGTCTTGTCACAGACCACTTGCATCCCTTTATGGACACAATGTTTTCTTGGGATGATGGTTTGTTTGAGCAAAATAATACAGTGACCCATTGAGCATGGTCGATACAAAACTGATTCCAGATTTGTTTGTTTTTTTTTGTTTCATGCTCACCAGGTTTAAAACCCCACTGAGCCAACATAGGACATACTGCAAAACTCATGAAATTCCTTAGAGCTACAACCAATAAAGACAACTCAATTATGGACAGCCCTGAGATGTGTCTGGAGATATATATACAGGCAGTGACTCCAGCACATCATAGACTTCATACCACATTTTGTAGCTGTTGTTATTCTGGTGAAAGAAACTTTGCATTATTACATACCTGATTTCATCTTTATCTTTTGATACATGTATATAGTAACAGTTGCAGTGGAATCTACAACTTGAATTTAAATTCCAGTAAATTCTATTTTGTACATTTCATTATAATACCAGCAGGAAAGGTATTAATCCATCTTCCTTCAGTTATGTGTTAAAGAGTTCGCTTGCCTAGAGTCGAAACCAGTCTAGAAGGAAAACTGAATTCAAAGCATGCCTTCTTGATAAGAGTTATGTTTAATACTCTTCGTTAGCTTTAACATTATTCTAGAGACATTAAATTTATTGAGAATAAAACATGAGGAGAGATGTTCAGAGATTTTGTAGCACACTGTATACCATTGCTCTGACAACAGTTCTTCAGAAAAGTGTGTCTGGTATTACACAAGACTTCATCACAATAATCAAAGAATTGTGGTGGATACTCTCAGTTTATTTCTAAACTGAACTTTATATATTGTAATCAGTGAGACAGTCTCTCTTTATATATATATATATATATATATATATGAGAGAGATAATCCACTGTGAAATTAATGGTGAAGTAGGCTTAATTTATATCTACATAAAAATGAGTCATGCAATTCGGACAAAGTATTTTTAATCCCATGTTGGAAATCCCAGAGTCTTTAGGACTGACTTTGCTATTTTTGTGATTGGTTAGCATTAAGGATGGTCTTTTGACACACTGTGGCTTAGTCAGGTCCAGTAAAGGTCAAGTGTTAGAGTGTCATGAGATGGATACTTACTGCCATCATAGATTCTGTTGAGTTGCATTTGCTTCATGCAAGGAGTGACTGAATTTGAGGGTCTGTTGAACCTCACCACTCCACCATCATCCATGTCTGAATTTTGGGTGCAGTCGAAGTTTGTTGGAAAAGGAAGTATCAAACTTTCTTCTACTTTTCGTGTGTTTCTTTCTCTGTTCCACAAGATGTCCTAATACTCACGCTATCTATATATATATATATATATATATATATATATATGTATGTATGTATGTATGTATATTTATAAAGATGTTTAGACAAATAGTGTGCAAAACATGTAGGTCATCATTAATTATCCAACTGTAACATTTATTAAATTTCTCTCTCTCTATATATACATATATCTCAGGAAGGGATTCCAGAATAAATCTCAATGTTTGGTAAAATTTTATAGAGTTGATAAGTCTGAAAAGTTTTGCATTCTTTTGTGTATATAGACATACAGTGTGTTGTGTGTTTGTATACATATATATATACAATCTTCTGAGATAAATATGTTTATATAAATTATTTTCCGATTATTTTTATTTGTGCATTTATTATACTTATAATTATATTTGTTTGGTAAAAAACTCGGATGACACAATATGCAAGTATATCAAAACAAATTGGTATCCGAGGAAAAAATTAAAAAAAACAAAAAACAAAGAACAGGAAAATCTGAACAGGGCAAAAAATCATCCAGTGCCTTATATTTCCAGTCCCCCCCAAAAAAACAAGTAACTAAGATAAAATGTTGAGTGCTCAATACGCTAAGTAGAGCAAATGAATAATATATATATATTTGGTTGGATTGATGTGAGTTTGTGAGCCTGGGTTTCACGTTTTTGTGATCGTCTGATGATTGCAAAAACGTGAAACCCAGGGTCACAAACTCACATCAATCTAACCAAATATGTTAGCTCTATCTCCGATATTGAGCACTTTCTAATAAGTACTGTACATATAATATATAAATAATAACATATATGTACACACACACTTTTCACATATATATATAAACTTATGATTTAAAAAGAAAAATACAACAATAGAATTGAATAGATAAATTTCCAAATATTACTTATACAAAAAATATAACCAATGCAATTTCAACATAAATACAGACTTTACATGTCTTTCAATCACTCCTCTTTATCTCCTCTACTTGAGAAAGATATTCCATTTTTATATTGGCAAAGGGTACCAATATATCAACTTCACTCATGTTACCATAACAACGGAATATTTCATGAGTAAATAATCGAAACCAAGTTGCTTATAGTTATTATTACTTTTTTATTTCTTCTGGTTGGATAATTTTATTTAAAACTTATATGCTCGAATAAAGTTAATTCTATAAATGAAAATTCAAGATTAGTCATGCAGAAAACATAATCAATGCAGTGACTTTTTGAAGGTATTGGTAAACTCATAAATATTTTAATGTCTCGTTAGCAAGTAATAAAACTGCCAAAAACTTCATTATCCAATCATCCTTTTCTCTTTACATCTCCACACCCCCCTAGCTCTTCATAAATGTCTCCACATGCCAAAAGAGATTTATTTCTATTCAAACAATTTTCCAAGCTTTCTGACTTAAGGTTGATCTTCCTGATAGCTTTTTCAGCTCTCATTTCACACCCACCCTGCATCATTGGGTACTTTCACTCATTAAGGTAAGTGATGTGGCAGGTTATAAGCCTCTCTGAGCCCTAGACACCATAATCCTCCCACAGTGCTGACAAAAAGCATGGCATGATAAAGAGGTGCTGAGTTATGCAATTAACCCATTCAAGATATATATTAAGTTTAATCAGGCACTTACTTCTGCCCACATCAGAGGAAAGCATTTCATCTTAAGTGGAAAAAGCAAGAGACAGACAGTGATGAAAATCAAAAGGCATTTGCTCGTGCAGTCATGAATATCAGCTTGCATTATGGGTAAAGACCATTTTATGGCTTGGGGTTCATTCATCAGCCATGTTGGATATGAAACAGGCAATTTCTGTCCTTTTCGTTTCCCTTTTTCATTCTTTCTTTCTATCCTTAGGGCCCATTTTAGGGTTCATTTATACTCTGTTATTGTAAAAGGGTCTCTTTGTGCAGGAATGGCCTCTGCTCTCTGTATCAGAGATATTTGCTTGCTGTTATTAATCCTCATCATAATAGTTTATCTTATTTGATTTCAGAGGAGCTTTTTCTCATCTTTGTGATGCTGTTATGTATCATTGGCTCTATCCAAAATTAAAATCAAACATAAAAGCAATGTTAAGAGAAGAAAATCAATTGCACTAGTTTTTGCCTTGTAAATAAGTTTATACACTCAAAATTAAATGAACTTGTACTTTTATTGCTTTAAGTAACAATACATTAAAATATTTTAAATAATTTAAAACCTGAATTAGCCTGGTATGACTTAATATTCAACAGAATTTTAAATTTACCAATTTTGTCCTCTATAGTATTGTTTACATTCTGAGAAAACCAGATAACATAATAGTTTGTGCTCTTTTTAATGAAGAGAGACAGAAATCATTTAGTCCAAGCAAGGCAATAAAGCCACTGAGACACAAGGGGTTACTAAGTGGGAAAGAATATGAGAAAAAGAAAAATATTATTTTGGTTTGGTTTGGTTTGATTTGGTTTGTTTTATGACATATAAACCTCAATGGGTTATTAAATGCCAACAATTTTTATTGCTGGTACTTTTTTGTTTCTTGTGTTGCTAGTAATATTTTTTCCTTCAAAAAAAATCTATTTCTGGTATTATTTTTTCATAAGCGTATTGCTGGTAATAAATTTTTTTCTTCAAAAATTAATTGTTGGTAATGTTTCTTGATTGGTTGTTTTATGGTATATCAACCTCAGTGGGTCATTTAATGCCAACAAAATTTTTTAAATAGATTCATAGTGATAGTTTGGTAAAAAAAAGATGTGTATGTATGTATACATATTTGAACCATTTTTCAATTACTCATATCTTTGAGTACAATCCAACTTCTTTTAGGAAATTTACAATCTTAGATGGTTTTATTTTCGTAAAAAGTTTTTTAAATTACTCACTTGGTTTGTTTTGTTTTACGGCATATCAACCTCAATGTGTTATTTAATGCTGACAAAATTTTTATTGCTAGCAATATTTTGTTTTATCAAAAATCTATTTCTGGTAACAATTCTTTCCTTCAAAAATGTAATGCCAGTAATATTTTTTTTTTTTTTTTTAATGCATTGCTGGTAATAGTTATTTTTCTTCAAAAATGTATTGATGATGATAATTTTTGACAAAGTATTTCTGGTATTAAATTTATTTTTACACTTTCATAGTGGTTTTACCCCAGTTTTAGGGTTAACTATTTGCCCATAGCTGGGACCTTAACAGGTGCTATCACCCTGGAACACCAGCAATTAAGAGGTGGTTCCACGCTCATCAAAACCTCCTGATCAGAGGCCTTGCTGCTGGACGTAGTTTATCGTCTTACCCAGGACGGCATTATTAAGGAGAGAGATCAATAAAAGAACAGGAATTCAGACAACAACAATTGACTGGAAAGCAAGAGGCCAGAAGAGAGTTCCACAAGCAAGAAATGCAAGAGAAGAAACTGTTAGCATAGAATTTACGGTTCCATCTATCCATTTCAACAGCAAAAGGATGAGACTTATCTACTAATCTAGTACTGCAGTTAAATTCATAAAGTCAAGGAACTAAAGAGGAACAATTACCATGAAAATATTCATAGGAAAGACACAGAGACACTACATTGCGACAATGGGAAAGTGATTGAAGTTCAGAAGCCAAGTGAAGGCACTGCAGATTCTTTGTATTTTATCAAGAATCACATGAATACACTCTTTCTTCCCCCTCTTTCTCTCTCTCTCTCTATATATATATATATATATATATATATATATATATATATATAACCAAGATTTGCCAAAAAATGAGCATACATGAAGAAATTCCTCCAAATGAATTAAAATAAAGTTTTATCATAAAAATCTTTGTTATTATTAAGAGATAAGACCAAATAATTTTTTGATTATTAAATTATCTTTTCTAATGCTTGTCAGAACCTAACAAAATTTTGGTTAAATTTTTTTTCTTACATCAGCAGGTGACCATAAATTAGTATAGGAAAATTGAATTTTTTTTTTTGTGGTAAAGACACGGATTTAGAAATTCTTGCAAGAATCAAATTGTCAGATTTTCATGAAACTTTCAGGACTTATTTACAAATGAATGAAATTATCACAGAAACAGTTCCTTTTTAGAAAATCTTGGTAAAAATCTTTTTTTATTTATTTATATCCCATTTAATTAAATGAAATTGAAAAATTCATTTTTGCATGGCTTAATCTTTATATTATTTGTAAGCAGAAGTCTTTGAAAAATTTAAATCATAATTTTTTTTCAAAAACAGTACCCTGAGTTACTGAAAATCTACTTTGAATCATAAAATAAAATTAGAAAAGCTTTTAATTGATTTTAGGAATAAGATTTATTATAGACACTATTGCCTTATCAAAAAAATTTTTTTGATGAATAATGAATTTTTACAAGAACTGTTTTTATTTTTTTTTTAATTTTAATAAATCGTAAAGTTTTAAATCTTTTAAAATTCTGTATTAATCTATACCATTTTTTGTTATCAAGTAAAAATTATATTTACTAATCATAAATGGAAAAGCATAGTGACTCCCAGTATTTTAAAAAGAATACTGAATTTGTGTGTATAAACATGCTGATTTTTGTAAATAGGGATGTCGATACACATTATCAGAAAATAAAAGCAATAACTATAATAAATATAAAGCCAAAGTATCTAAAGTTCAATAAAATATTACATTATGGGGAATATTTTCTTAAATTTTTAAGATTACTGGGTAGTTAAAAAATTTATATAAAAGATGGCACTCATGTTACATACATCAAGTAATTTTAACAGATGTCTCTTTAGTAGAAAAAGCTTCTAAATATAAATCTATTAAGATAGTTGCTAATACCTCATAAAAACACTCACCTTTGAGTTAAAAAATTCTTTTCTGTGATATATTAAACTAAAAGTAATATTTGTTTAAAATCAGATTAACTTTAAATGTATATTTTTTTTATTTTTGAAAGATTTTTAATAAAGAGAATTAAGTTGTGCTGAGAGAATTGTAAATATAACTAAAACCAGCCATTTTTAGCCATTTCAAATCTATTTTGAAATATAGCAAAGTATTTTGATTATTGGAATTATTAAATTTCATCTATTATCTTGAAATTAAAAGTAAAATAAAAGCTTCATATGAATTACGATGTATTTTTGGAGCAGATAATGAAGTGGTTTCTTGTTGTCTACTCTAGAGTTTGCAATTAAGTTTTCATTCTCTTAGACTGGTTTCCATGCAAAGCTAGAGAGCCTAGTCTACCCTGTTTTTCAACCCAAAGCTACAAGTAGAAGAGATGGATTCATGCCTTTCCTAGAGGTATTAGTGAAAAAAATGAATGCAACAAGCTCAGTCAAAATTTGAACTCAGCTCACAGATTCATCTGTGTTGATAAACATTGCACAATGTGCGTGTCACATCTTTTCATAAATTATTTTATAATGTAATTCAAATAAAATTTTCTTCATTATATAAACTGTATAACTTCAGTCAGGTTATTTCTAAAAAATTATTATAATTATTTTCGCAGCAGTAATTTGACAGTGATGTATCTTTTTAGGCAAAAATATACAAACAAGTTATTAGTTTTGAATCTGTAAATAGTTGAATCAATGAAAAGGAAAATTAGAAATCAAGAATAATAAAAATTTATTTCAATTTTTTTCCCCCAAAGTAAATCATATTAAATATACTGAACAACAACCAGTGAGTTAGAAAGAAATTGATATGTGCAAGTCTTATTTCTTTCAAGAGGATCTCATTAAAACTATTTTTCAGTTGTTTATAAACATCAATCAATCTTCCCACCCAAATTTGCTTTCACTTGGACTTATGACCTTTCGTTGTTTACTAAATATCTAAAATCTTTGAATGGTTCCAATTGAGATCAATTCCATATTTGATCTGATTTTACTTGGTTAAATTGGGAACTGGGTTCCAACCTCATCACACTAGTGGTTTCAGTAACAAGTTTTTATGGGGTGAAATTATTAGCCTTATGGCCAACTGAATTTGAATTCAGTGTTGTCCTCCGAGACTGCTTGCCAACCAAGACTAGAGAACCCAAGCTGTCTTGGTATTTAACCAATGGCCAAAAGAAGAGATGGATTCATACCTTTTACAAGCATACTGATGTAAATGTGGATGTAATGGCCTTGGTCAGAATTTAAATTTAGCTTATCATTCCCAATTTCATCAGTAAGCTATTTGCACATCCATGTATATATGTAAGTCACTACACATCCATTTATATACATGTAGATATAAGAAGTAATCATGACCAAAGGTTTAAGCATACTGGCCTTGTTCATATTTTTGATCAAAAACAACCACATAACTTACCTAGTGAGCTTGTGGATAGCAGAACAAAGTTTAGGAGAGACAAAAAAATGAGAAAATTTATTAAGAGTAACAAAAGTCAGGAAATTGTGGTGAGCCATGGTCGCCAATGTCATGAAGGGATACATAGAAGAAAGAAGTCCATTTAGCGTAGCTTCAGTATAAACCACAGGTTGGCTCTGTGGATGTTGAATAAACACAAATGAGTCTGAGCAGGTACCTGTAACAGGAATTGGTGAGCTGCCCTATCAGATAGGCATGCTTGAAAATGAGTAGCCAGTCATTATCAGTCAGTGTTTATATATATATATATATATATATATATATATAAATGCAGAAATCTCTGCCACACTTTTTCATTTAAAGGGACAACTCTCTAACTTTTCAATATCTCATCTTCTATATAAATAAATGCAAATATCAGTGAGTCACACTTTTTTGACTTCTAGAGGCTGTAGCCCAGCATATCATACCATTTGGAATCAGTCTGTCTCCATGAACAAATTAAAAACATAATAGACTGGATCTGAAACTGTAACCCCAAAATTCTGGATTTCTAAATTTACATTACTGCAATTGTTTTTCAGTGATTTTTTGCAAAATAACAGAGTTTGTAACTTGGAAATAAATTTGGGAACAATCAAAATTAATTATAAAATCCAGTGAAAGTCACCCATGAAATAAAAGTAACTGTTTGTATGTAAAGTAAGGACCTACGTACATCAAATTGTCTTTAAATTAAAATGGTGGCAGAAGAATTATTGTTGAGCTTTTAAAAGGTAAGCTTGAATATTAATGCAATGCAGCAATCAATTTCTTCTGCAGTTTCTTATTGTCTATTGCATATGGCAACAGGTTGCCTTGCAAAAATAAATCTCTGCCAAGAGAAGACCAGATTAAGGCTGCAGCAAGGAAAAGAAGTCCAATGCAAATGGCAGCCAGGAGAGCATCCAATGCTGAGAATATGAAGACTTAGGGACTCCTGAACAAGCTGAAGGCCCATTCAAGAACCCTTGAGCTTAAATTCTACACTATAGGGACGCTTTAAAGTTACTATATATAATGTTAGTACATATCTATGTATATATAGGTTTCATTGAACAAAATTGATAAGCTACTTATGTTTACTTTTATTATTTTTCTTGTCTACATAAAAGTGTCTTCTTTTAATGTGATGGAAATCTTTAATATAAAAGACAAGAAACCAACCCTTAATAACATTAATTATGAACATAGCCACAACGTACTACCTGTATCTATAAATTAATACATATACTTTCAACAACTTTATATTGGATACAATATAAAAGTTTAGCAAAATAATCTTTGAAAATGGTTAATATTTTAGAGGAAAGGACTTGGAAGCAACAAACATTTGGACAATTTTTACATTAAGTCCAAAAAAAAGGCTACTTATTTTTTCTTTTTTTTTTATTATGTCTTCATTGCATTGAATTTTGTGTATTTAGACAGAAAATTCTCTTTTAGGTATGTTTGACTGAATATATTACAAACATTATGTCTGCTTATTTTTATCATAATCCTTTCATATTCACAAATATTTTTTCATATATTAAATATATATATTTATATGTTAAATAAGGCAAGAAAGGCATTGTAACAGTGAGAATCATTTATTTCTCAAGTACTTTCCATCCCTTTCAGAGATCATCATCAGGGGTGCAATTGATAAGGCAAAAAAATATGTGTAGCTATCAATTACTGAACTTTTTTTTTCTTTTGTGTTTAAATGTTATGGCTGACAGTTATACTTTAGCATTCATTAGAATGTGAAAAGTTATCCATTATGGAATTTTTTATGTTGGAATGTCATGGTCGAGCAGACATTAAAGCATAAAGAATGTTCTTTTTATAGGCATTTTAGAACATTATTACAGATTTGCAGCTTATTGTATTCAGTGTCGACTTCAATTTTTTAACATAAAAAACTTTATTTGTACCAATATATCTCCCATGGATCCCAATAAAAAAATAAAAGTAATCATATATTATACAAAATACAATACAACCAATCTAATTATTCACAATAACTCCTCTTCACCAACTGATATATTATGTAAAACCAACATTATATATCAATTCAAATGCCCCTTGGGAGAATGTAACTCTGACAGAAAAACAAATAAATATGTTGGATATATGACATCATCCATTGTGAGATATTTACAGTAACATTCCTTTCCACATTCACAGTATAGAAAAATACTGATCAACAACACAACTATCCTCCACCAAGAAAATAAATTAAGACTACAGATCCTTGAAGCAATCTTCATTAAAAAATTAAACTAATAATATACTACACCAAATTTAAAACCTTCAATCTAACTGTTAGAAATAATACTATTTCCCCCAAACTGTTCCTCAATAAAACCAATGTAGTGTACAGGTTTACATGTCTTTATTGAGAGGGCTTCTTGCATAATAACCCTAGCATATACATCGGGCACACAACTGCAATTCTCTTATGTTGTTTCACATACCATCTCAATGACACCAGCACCATAAAAAATCACCTTATAACAATGCATTGTACCACTAAAAATAACTTCATATCCTCCAAAATACGAAAAATCCTAACCAACAATACCAAGATCCTTTACAAACACAAATGCAAAAAACATTTACAAATTGTTGAAGCGATCACAATTAAAAACCAAAAACCCAACATAAATAAAATAGGATTTAATACTTGCAGAAACATCTTAAATATATTTAATAACTAATCTTCCAAATAATAAATACTTTCCTCCTCCTAAATCGTTAATGAACTAATCCAACAACATGGCCTGAATGCCCAAAAATAAGAATAAAAAGCAACCTATTTAAAACCAAAAACATACAGCCATGATGACGATTGATAACAACTGAAAACTGTAACACACCAAAGACTGCAGTCTTTTTTCAACAACTTACACCCATATACAATGAAACTTGCAGGAAACAAGAAAAAATTTAAAGGAAAATTATTGAACAAAAAAGTTCCCTAGTCTTCAATAACAAATGCCTCAGTTTATATATATATATATATATATATATATATATATATATATTTCCATATTTCTATACTCAGTAGGTTAGTAAAAATCTTGCCTTTTATTGGAATAGGCAAACTGATCAGTCAACAAGAGGAATGAAGTTCTTTGAATTATATCAAGAGAAATGGCTATTAAAGTGATCTTTAAAAAAGAAATCCTGTGAAAGATAACTTTAGGCATAAATTTTGTTTAGCCTGCTACTAACTCAAGATATAAAAATATTAGAAATTTTTAAAATTCCTAGTGGCATATTGCTATCAACTACAGACATTAGGAAATATTAAAATCCTTTCCTCCTAACTTGGAGATAAGAGATCAGTTAGACTGACATGATTAATATAATCTCAAGTTCTGTTCTATCTGCAAGAACAAAAGAGAGTTGCTTTGTAATGAAAAGGGATAGGTTAATTTAAATCTGTACTTGACTTCAAGGCAGAGCTTTAAAAATTTTCATTTATTTGACAAATTAATTTTTGAAAAGTTAAGCATCAAAGACAAAAAAGAGCAATATTAATAGTGAAATATTGAAAACAAAAGGAATTCTGAAAAACATACCTGTAAAAGTTTAATTGACAAAGTGTACAGTAAAATTATGACATATTAATCAAATTATTATTATCTCCAAATATGTTTTCTAGAATTATTTTATTCATGTAGGAGCAAATTTTTGTGTTTATATGCACTACAGGCCAAAAGTTTGAGCCACCCAGATTGAGATTTCAACAAATTGCCTAAAAATTGAAGGTTGCATGTTGTTTTTTTTTGTTTTTTTTCAAAACTCATTTACTGGTTTCACTTAGTACCAGAGGGACATTTTTATTATTGAGTACATATAATAAAAATGTAATAAAACCATTACTCAAAGTTTCCTTAAAATTAAAACTTCTTTTTACCTAATCTACCTTACAGACTAATGGTAATCTTAGGGCTGGTGGATTTTAAATTTTAGTTAATCTATTCTTTAAAAAGATAGGACACCATGCACTAATAGGTTAAATAGTTTCAGTATCCTAGCTCAATAGTATTTAATTAAACCAAAATAGATATGAAATTTACTAATTATTAAAGCCAAAAGGTGGCCTTAAACCTTTAATATATATATATATATATATATAAAATTTGCTTTCTGAGGATGGATTTTTTAAAATAAAAACTTGTAAATAATTTATAACAGTTGAATGAGGGCTTTGCGCAAGTCTGCTTCATTGGTGAAGGATTTTCCACGAAGATGATTATCCAGGGAGTGGAAGAGGTGGTAATCAGATGGGGCAAGGTCAGGTGAATAAGGTGGATGGCACAAAGTCTCCAACCCAAGTTACTGTATGGTATCCCTGGAATTGTCATGGAGGAAAATCACACCTTTGCAATTCACCAATGCTGGCTCCTTCTGGCGCAATGCCTGTTGCACACGTTTCAACTGCTGCGAGTATAGGTCTCCAGTGACTGTTTGGCCCATTGGTAACAGTTCATAATGAATCACTTGACGACTTGTCCACCAGACACAAAGCATAATCTTGCGTGGGTGCATAGGCGGTCTTGCGGTGTGAGGGACAGCATCCTGAGGAGACAACCAATGTCTGGAACGCTTGGGAGTTTCATACAGAATTGACTTTTCATCACTGGTAAGCACTCGATTGAATAAGGATGTGGTACGGTGGCGAGAAAGCAGCGATATGCAGGCTGCCACCTGTTGTCCCTTGTGGACCTCCAACAGTGTTTGCGGAACCCACTTGCTCAGTTTGTACATCTTACCTAGGCAGTGCAGGTGAAGTCTAACTGTTTCATCGGAAACATTGAACTGTCTTCCAAGTTCACCACATGTTAGACTACTGTCCTCTTCAATGGCCGCCTTCAGGACTCCGTCATTCAAGACCTGTGGTCGTCTACTGCGAGGCTCATCATGGAGAGACAAATCTCCCAACTTGAATTTTCAAAACCAACGCCTTGCAGTACAATCATCCACAGCACTATCTCCAAATGCTTGACATATGCTGTGACTTGATGCAGCTGCTGATAAGCCCACCTTGAAGTCATAAAGCAAACAGCCTCGAACAAGATCTCTAGATACTTACATCCTTCTCCCAGCTGTCCAGCTTATAACTGATGGCTGGGCATGGTGCACGTGTTTTTTATAACGTCTGATGTTCCTACTTCCGGATGTCCGAATTTGAAAACAATTGCTACACGCATTTTGTATATATTACAACTTCATTCAATGACTAATCAAAAAACGGACAGAACTTTTTGGTTACCTTTTTATATATATATATATATATATATATATATATATATATATATATAAAATGTATATGTATTCATTGTGTTTAAGTAACAAATATTGTTTAAGCTAAATATTATTAAAGACATTAAAGATTATTAGTGGAATTTGTGTCAATCTTTCTGAATTATGAATAACCCTTCTCAGACAAAAAAAAGAAATTCCATCAGAAACTGGCCAAAATTCTTCCAAAATGAACTTCAGACTATTTCTAATGTAATTTCCTCCTTATATGAGAAGTATTATTTGTAATTTGGTAAAGTTTATCATTAAAATTAATCAACATAAAATATTTGTTATTTTTAATAATATTTGTCTTAAAATATTTGTACAATTAAATCTTATGAGAAATTAATTTTTTTAAATTGATCTCTTAATATTTTTTATGGTCACCCATGAATAAATAAATAAATAAAAATAAACAAAAGTTTTAATTCTTTAGAAAGATAAAATTTTAAAATTACACATTACAGATTTAACAATTTCAAGCTAAAATGCTTATCAAGCTTCCTGACCTTTGCCCTATTAAAAATACCAAAATGTTCCTTTCCTTCTATTTTCTAAAATAAGGTATTATTAGTTTTATATACTGATTTATTCAAATTTTAGTTCTCATCTTGATTGTTTTAACTATTTTTGCCCTTTCAGCTTTCTTCATATTCTTGTTGAATTCAGTAATATCATTGGAATCTTGAAAAGAACTGTCAACAACCGTTTGAATAAATCAGTGTATAATAAGAATAATCCAAATACAAAATATGTATTTTAGATCAATTTTTGCTCTAATTATATATTAAGGTTTGTGATTATTGATTCATATCTAAGTTAATTCATTAAGTAAATTTTAAAAGTTGATTCTTTTGAACAAAAAAAATCAAAAAAAATTCAATACCAATTATTTCAAGAAGTCTTCAAATAAAAATTTCAAAAACAGAATCAATCACCTGGAATTGGAATGGCAGTAGTGATGGGATCTACCTTGAATCCATCATAAAATTCAGAATTTAGAATTGATAAATTCTAAATACTTAAAATACTTCATTGTATGGATCACTTATAACAAATTTAATATAGGAGATAAAGAAATTGAAGATAGAAGATATGTTAGGCATACTATTGTCCAACACCATAAGATACTACTGTTTCTGTCTCTTCAAGAGGTTGGCGATCATGGCTTTCCACAACTTTCTGTCATTGTGTGGCACTGGTTTGTCCTTTTACTATCTCTCCTATTCCCTTTTCTGCCAACAAATGGCACAAGTTTGTTGGGTATGTTATTCATATGGAAACAGCTAATTTCACCATTGCCATTTGCTTTTGAAACATGAATTTCTTCAAAATTTACAGTTATTTTATATTTATTTCAGTTAACGTGTTCTCTTGTTCAAATGTTATGATAAATTTATAACTTATTTTTCTAATTATTGTTTTATAATACAGTAAATAATAATTTAATGCATTGTAGGTGTTTTACATGTGTATCATTTTATAAATATGAAATTATTCTAGAAAATAAACACTAATAAATAAATAGTGTTTAATATTTTTATTGTCAATTTTTGGGGAAAAAGAAAATGCATAAATTCAGTTTCATGCCTGGGTTTTATTAAAATTCTAAAAATAGCTTTTCAAAATAAAAATTTCCATGAGAATATATAGAATATGTCAAGAGAGAAAAAAACGTTTTTTTTTTTTTTTGCCGATTCTTTTGGTAAACTTTGCCAGACATTTTCCATTTTTGTCCTTCAATAACCCACCTTTAGTCCGAAATGTAGAATTTATATATCATATTCTCTCAGAATAAGTTTTACAAAAATTAGCAAGGATTCAAGTTCAAGATCTATTCTATCTACATCTTAATTGAAACAACGGGCCTGACAGCGAAATCTGTTTACTAAATAAACCAATTAAAATTACGCATTTTTATTACGTCCATTTGAATGATACTGATCAGTCATTACTAAAGAATTTCTAAGTCTAGCCTGATGCTAGACACAACTAATCTTAGTAAATATCTAGATATATATATTTATGCTAGTACTTTTGAGATGAGGAATTATAATTATTATATACCTTTCTATTTGGACCAGCATGCTTATCTTGATTGTTAGACTCAAAATGTTTTTGCCACTAAACCCTGCAGTCTTCTTACGATGTCTATCATACTGGTTAGCCTTCTCTGAATTTTCAACTGAACACTTTATTCAATTCATGGGCAGAGATTCTTCTATTCTGCTATCCATGCTTATGTAATATTTCATATCAGTTAATTATCTATCATCTTTGTGTTGCTTGTCTATTTCCTCCAGTGAACTGAAGCAAATAACTTCCTGACAGCCATAAGTTCTATCTCTCGGTCAGGTAGTGCAGAGAAGTCATATATATTCGCTCAGTGGAGGAAACAGACAAGCAACACAAAGAAGAATAGACAAGTGAAAATTAACTGATAAAAGATATCCCTTAAACATTGAAATCAGATGAGAACAATTTACCTCTATGGATTGAATAAAAGCTTTGTTTCAAAATTCCAAGAAGGTTACCGAGTTCAAGAAATAACTGAAAAATGATGGACATTTTAACAGTTAAAATGTTCTGAGTATAACAAGCAAGACGAGCATACTGGTTCAAATAAAAAGATGTGTGTGTTTATATGTGCATATACACCCTGTCAGAAGTTATTAAGCAAATCATACACTTCAATAATTCAAATTTGGTTTGAAAAAAAAAAAAATTGTCAAATTTTAAAACAATCAATTTAGATTGTTTGAACAAAGCTTGAGTTAAAATTTTAGGTAAAATCTGGGAAGTGTTCTAACAGAGAATGGAAAGTGTGACACTGAAATCCAAAGACACATTAGGATAACCAAAGATGCATTCCAAAAGCTCAGCACAGTATTAAAAGATATAAAAACTTTGTAGAAACAAACACTACTGAACTGTTATGTAATATCTGTTCTACTGTATGGCAGTGAATATTGGACAATTTCCTCCAAAATGAAGAAGAGACTTGAAGCAACAGAAATGTGGTTCTACAGAAAGGTGCTGAGGATACCATGGATGAAGCATGTGAGCAGCAACGAGAAAATAGAAACAAAATTTGTAATTTATACTTAATATCAGGAAGAGGCAGTTAAAATTTCTTAGGCATATAATGAGGAAAGAGGGCCTGGAAAATCTGTTACACAACTGATTGAGGGCAAGAAAGAGAGAGGAAAACAATGTATAACATACTTGATGAGCTTGAGAAAATAGATGGCAGGGCAGGGTTTAGAAATAACAAAAGGACAAAATTTATTTGAAGCTGTAAGGGATAGGAAATTGTGGAGAGCCATTACAGCCTATGTCCTGAGGGAAGATAGCACAGAGAGAGAGAGAGAGAGAGACAATGCTTGTTGTACATTCTAAAGTTGAAAACCTTATCTGTAGATAAATCTTCAACATTGAGTGAGCTTGAAAATAACCCTTAAGAATGGTTATTATGCCACTTGATTGCTAAAGAATCTGTAGAAAAAGCAATCCCCTATAAAAGAACCAAAATAATGAAACAAAAAACAACTGAATGTATCTTTATGTAATTATTTTCAACTCTAAAACCCTTTTCCGCAGAGATGAAACTGAACATAACAAACAAGGTAGGTATTTCAATTTGGCTTGCTAATTCCTTTTTTCTGCCCTGATAGATATGCATGTACTATAACAGCTATGTCGACAATACTGTTTTATAGTTACTTGAAGAGATGGTTTCATATTTGTCATGATGTTGTTAACAGAAACTCCCATTTGTTAAAATAACAGAAACTCCTATTTGTTAAAATAAATCATAATTTAACATTTGTTTGATCTAAATTATTTAAGATAAACCTTTTCACTTTTTTGACTTCTCTTTTAAAATAAAATAAGCATCATAACTACAGAATTACAAATTTTGGTGTATTTTTTTAAATTTTTTTTTGTTTAGTTTGTGGTTACTATGTAGTCGATTTATATATACAAACAAGGTAGGTATTTGAATTTGGCTTACTAATTCTTTTTTTTCTTCCCTGATAGCTGTTATAGTACATGCACATCTATGTTGACAATACTGTTCTATATTTACTTGAAGAGAGGGTTTCACATTTGTCATGATGTTGTTAATAGAAACTCTTATTTGTTACTTAATCATAATTTCACATTAATCTTTTCCAAAGATAAGAGAAAAAAACAATTTACTCACATTAAAATATACTGATTTTTGTACATACAAGGGGTTGATTGATTTGTTATTCCAGCTTATCAACTGTTTGTCGAATTTTTAAAGTTAGAACATATTTTTGAATTGTCTGGATAATGCTTTATTTTTTTTGCAAGTGAACATTGCATTTAAATTTTTTTTATAATTACAAAGATTTTTCCAAATACACATCCAATTAATTAACATATTTACAAGAGAACATATTAGTACACTTAGACATCTGCTATTGAATGATAGTGAATTTGTTTTGAAAATCATGATTAGTGAGTTTGGTCAAAAAGAAAATTAACTTACTATTAAAAATTAATAGAGATGTACTCATTTATAGGCTATATATATATATATATATATATATATATATATGTGTGTGTGTGTGTGTGTGTGTGTGTTCATGTTTTGTAAAGAAAAATAGATTTCATGAATCTACTTTCCAAACAAAAATCACCCTATAATAATAATATAAACTCACCCAGATAATATTATAAAATCAAGACTTAACAAATAGAACATGTTCTCCAGAATGTCACTGTTCAGGTCATGATCTCTGTACAATGTTCTGTTCATACTGTATTAAAATAATTTTTTACTGTTTTTAATAAGTAAGAATTGTACTGAACAATATATAAAAATTTTATTTTTATTATTTCAAATATGTTAGAATTGTAAATGTATAACTGCCAAGGTTTTTTTTTAAGACACATTTTTTTGAGAGAAGTGTATTTTTCTGAAGACCAGATGGTTCGTGTAAAAATTGTTACATTTTTTTATGGCCCTTTTGGCTGAAGTGCTTGATACTGCCAAAATTATTTGAGTTGTTGCAGATTCATTTTTTGAATTTTTGGAGAAATGTTTTGTCTATATTGGCCAATGAGAGATGATCTCTTCAAGCCCTTGTGAAAACTGGAAATGAGCCAGGATGATGCTCCTTTGTTCAATAAAAGGATTGCTATTTAACAGATCAACAGAAAGAATGAATCATTGACAAGAAAGCAATCGACAGTTGGGGAAGAAGCATTAGTGCCCATACCAGAAAGACAAGGAGCAGTCCAGCTGAGGGGGTCATAAATCAAAACATGGAAAGAAAAAGCCAACAGATTCAAGGCAGATTCTACCCCCAGAACAGAACATTCCTTTCTGTGCCTTCCTGAGAAGAATTTAAATTGAATGAACATTCAAGTTTACTTTCCAGCAAAATACTTCAAAATGCCCTTGAGAAAAATCCTGTGAAAACACAGAAACATCTTTATGCGGAGATGTTATATTATTGAGTATTCAGTTAAGAATGGAGTTAGGTGCATTTTGTACTTTCTGCCTTCTTTGAATTTTTTGCTTCCTCTATTTTTTTCATTTTTATAGGATGCAATCTTTTATCTTTGAATCAGTATCTTTTTCTATAATTTCTAACACTTTTTCTTTATATCTGATGGTTATCCCCATTTGTGACCTCAAAAAATTGTTATTCTGTTGTAACCGATACACAAAAGAAAATTTTTGTGCAACCCATGTGTTATACCTTTTTTGGTAATATTGTGAAATAAATGTTTTTTTCTTTTTAAAAAATTTACATGGTGACAGTCTTGTTTTTATTTCTACTAATTTTCGATAGGAAAGAAAATATTTTATAAATATTTATTTCAGTATTGTAAGTGAGTCTGTGTAAAAATCTGCTGTCTGAAGAAGTTGCTTTGGGAACTCGAGCAAATCATTATTCTTATCAACAAGTTCTTAAAATGTGACTCAGATACAATGGTTGGTGTGTATTCTACAGTTGAAAACCTTATCTGTAGATAAGTTTATATGGAATAGAGTAAGCTTGAGAAAAATCCTTAAGAATGGTTCTTATACAGAAGAGTACCTTGTCAGTAATGGCACTTGATTGCTTAAGAATCTGTTGAACAAGTAATCCACTGTAAGAAACCCAAAATAATAAGACAAAAAACAATTATCTTTACAAAATTATTTCCAACTCAATGTTATTGAAAATAAATAATTCTCTTTCTAATTGATAGCTTCAGTTTTCTTGTAATTCCTATTCACCTCAAAATTTCTTCATTACTCATATGTTGTGTCCATAATATACTGTCAATAGAACCATAACTTTGTTGCATCTTTTTCATTTCTAAGGATATCATCCAGCATTCACTGCAATACAGTAAATTAGTTATTATATATCTGTTCAGTAAATGTTTCTGTTTTAAGGAACTTTTTTTTTATCTCTTAGTAATTGCTTACTTTCTGTTGGGCACTTCTTTTGTGCCTTTTGATTTCTATCTTGCACATTTCATTGTACTTACACTAACCACCAAATAGTTAAATTTCTGTATTTACTGGTTTTTGATGTCCCCTAGTACAGCTCAGGGAAATATAAACAAAACATGAACTTTGGACAGTTTATGCACAACTCTTTTTGATTATGATTCCAATGTACATCTTATTTGAAAACTGTAAAATGCAATAAAAAATAACAAAAAAAAAATCAACAGAAAGACCTCAGTTTAATTTAATAAAAGTTGTTTAAATGAATTCTTAAATATACCTCTTTCTCTCTCTCTTAATATATATATATATGTACACACACTTTAAAAATCAGGAGATCAGTTGAATCTGCTACCTTGGTTTCAACCTTATGGTATCCTCAGATGATTTTTATCAAATGACGTCCAAAGCCAAGGTAGTGGATTCAACTGATCTCCTGATTTTTAAAGTTAAAATCTCTACATATTATTTTTTACTTTATCTTTTCACATGTGTAATGTTCACTTTTCAATATGACTGTTTCCAGGTCTGATTTAACCGTGACCATTAACCTTTCATTTATTTATATATATATATATATATATATTTATTTATCTATTTATTTATTAGTATTTCCAATATTAGAGAATGAAGATTATGAGTCTACACATTTGATCAATACAAATATTATCGTAAATATTCTGAAGAACTTGTTCTATGCTACACTAAATTTGTATAAGAGAGATTCAAGTATAAAGGAAATTATAGAACAAAAACTGTTTATCACAAAAAGCATAGCATCCAGAATTAGAACAAACAATGTCATCTATATTCATGGGCGATTTCTAAAAAAAAAAAAAAAAAAAAAAATAAAGAAAGTCACCACATTCCCAATGAAATATGGTAGCATTGCAATCTCAATAAATACAGTGGAACCTTGGTTCACGAATTTAATTTGTTCCTGAAGGATGTTCGTAACCCAAAACTATTTTTTCAATAGGAATCAATGTAGAGTAAAAAAAGTCACAGTATAATAAAATTGGAAAAGAAAAACATGCCACAATACATGAATGTATACAATACAGCGGTCGTCTCAGAAATTATTCCATTCGGGTTAACTTGGTTCAGCAATGTTGTTCAAGAACCAAAATTTTGTTCAATAACCAAGGCATTTTCATCTTGAATTTTCTGTTTAAAAACTAATTTGCTCGACATGTGAGACATTCAAGAATTGAGGTTGCACTATATTCCTTCTTCAATCTACAGCATTTTTTCCTAATTTGATGAATTACTAAGACATTGAGTTGTCTAACTAAAAACTCAAGAGATGTTGATTTCTACTATGCCAAAGACTCTAAAGTCATCTAAAATATCATGGTAGTTGAATAAAAAGATTAAATATTGGGGAGTTTTACTACCACCCTGTGTATAATGCATCAGGTAACCAAATAATTTGACATGAAAGTTTCTCAGCAGACACTGTGGCATCCTTTATGTGTAACAAGGATACATGCTGTAAAATCCATTATCCACAAGAAGAGCCAAAAGACAAGAGTAGCATGTTGTCTTCACCATTGAAAACTGTACAAGAATATAGTTTGGCAATCTAAGTTTAATTTGGTTTGCTCTAATGACAAGCAGTGTGTCAGGCAGTATATAGGTGAGAGATTGCTTTCTAAATGTGTGGAAAAATCAGTTAAATTTGGAGGTGGTAATGTATTGACATGGATACCATTCTCTGGTGCTACTATTGACCCACTCATTTGCTTATGTGGCAAAGTCAATGTTGCAATGTTTTTTCTGTTTTTTTTTAATTATTCCACTCCAAGCAAGGTGATAATGCCACTAAGACAAGGTGTTACTGGGAGTGGAAGGGAATGATAAAACTATTGTGAGGAGAAAGGACAATAAAAGAAACAGAATTCAGCAAGAGAAAAGATGGTGATTCATGTGCCATTTAACTTTTTGAATATTGTTGGTAGCAGGGAATCAAGAAATTGGTAGAGAGTTCCACAGGTGACAAGTATGAGAAAAGAAACTATTAGAATAGAACAGAAAGATGAATTTACTTAGTTCGACTGTAAAATAGTGAAACCTACCAGCCAATATTGTAGTAGTATGCTTAAATTTCACTTAAGTCAGGTACCAAGTATATATGAATATTATTGAGCAACATTTTGATACATCTATGAGAGTATCTTTTGTCTTTGAGCTTATCTTTATGCAAGATCATGTCTTTTGAAACACTGCAAAAATTCTTAAGATAAACAGTAATAATGTTTCAGAGTTTGAAACCAATGAGATTGACTGATTTGTGGCAAAGCAAATGAAGCAAGGACATGACTGAGCAATATCACAAATTAACAAAGTCCCATGTGCAGAAACAAAAGACATGTCTTGTTTACATTTTATTAATATTCCATATCAATATAAAGTCAATAATGTAGTTAATCAATATGTATATTTAATATTTTTTCTCTAAAGTTGGATATTACCCTTTCTCTAAAAATATTTACCCATGGTTATATTTTAAGGGAATTTACCATTGTGTAAAACTTTCCAAGAATATTTACTGCAATTCTTTTCATTAACATGTGCATCAAATTAAAATCATTCTATTTTCTAATTGTAACACACACAGTATATATGAATAGTTGCTTAAAAGCTCTTACCCTAACCAAGAAGAGATTCAAAACAAATTCTGATATTTGTCCAAGAACTTTTCAGTGTGTGTATGTATATATATATATATATATATATATATATATTACACTTTAAATTCAGGAGGTTAGTTAAATCTGCTATCTTGGTTTCAATTTTACATTATCCTCATCGTAAGGGCATTATAAATGTATCGTTGGGGGATTAATTAACCCCCTATCAATACATTTATATTACCCTTGCTTTTCTTCTTGTCCATCTTCTTCTCCTTCCTTCTTCACATCCTACTCCCTTTCTATTACATCCAATGTCGTGCATTTGTTATTATTTAATAATAATAATATAGCATTCATTAGTTTTTTGTAAAAAGATAAAGCATTCAGAGGACATTTGATAAAATCACCTGAGGATACTACAAATGTGAAACGAAGGTAATGGATTTAACTGACTTCCTGATTTTTAAAGATAAAAGCTCTACATATTATTTTAACTTTTATTTTATTTTCTCACACATGTATTGAGCACTTTTTAATACTAATGTCTCCTGGTCTGATTCAACTCTGACCATTAACCTTTTATGTATTCCACACACACACACACACACATATATATCTTCAAGAATTTCAATCTTTCAAAATATCAGTCATTATCTTCTCTCATCTTAATTCATATTCTTTTATTGTTTGTTCACTTTAATAATGTTTTCTTTTTTTCATATTCTCTCATGTTATCACCATACATCTTAGTGGAATTATTGCCTTGCTTAGGGTTAAATGATTTAAAAAAAACTCAACATAAATGCAGGTAATTATTGGAATTTTCTGAGTAAAACATTTTTTGAGTGGTAAAGGTTGCAACTAAAACACTTTCAGCTAAAGATTATACTCATCCAAGACAATATTTAAAAGGTTTTGAAATTAACAACTTACTGGAATGGCTCTCCCACCAGACTCTCCAGATATTAATCAAGCAGAAAACTTGATGGGCGTCATTAAAATCTGTGTATGAGAATGGAAAACAATATTCAAGTAAAGATCTCTGAGAAGCAATAAATACAGCTGAAAGTCATGTTAAAAGAATAGAAACATTAATAAAATCCATGAATGAATGAGTGATAAAGGTTATAGATTGTCAAGGAGCCCATTTGAAAATGTAAAATGATAAAAAAATAATTTCTGTCGGATGAGGAGTTATGCTATTTACATTCAGATTATTGTCTGCATCTTTGTAATTGTTATCACAACATTTCTGTTGTTGCAGCCTCTTCATCAGATGATTATCAATCCAGGTAAGCTACAGGGAATTCTGAACTGAACCCATTATATAATTTATGAGGGTAGACTGTTCTTGTTCAACTGCCCATGTCTAAGGATATCTTTCTAGTTTTTATTTTTAGTACTTCTCGGTTATTGAATTGCCTATAGGTTATCTGGATCGATATACACCTAATGGAGGGCACAGCAGCCAAAATGTTGCAATAACAACAACAAAGATGAGGTCAATAGTCCAAATGTAAATAAAATAATAATTTATTCAGGTATGTGGGATCTTGTCTTTTTATTCTTTTGAAATTATTTTATTAAATAAAAATTAATATTGCATTAAGTTCACCATATCAATATTTTTATTTTTGTAGATGACTATTTTTATATATGTAGATGTCATAAGATGAAATTCATGCAATATTTTGCTCATATAAATATATAATGTAAATTGGTTGCTTAATAATTTTAATATGAAGAAGTTTCTATGAATAATAAAATCTGACATCATGTATACTTAAAGTCAGTTTATGTAACACAAATATAATGTATTACATATAATGTAATATGAAGGTGCATTGGAATAGCAAAAGATGTCTTTCAAAAGCTAAACAAAGTATTAAGAAGCAAGAAAGTTTCATTGGAACAAATAAAAGTGTGTTGAACTGCTATGCAATCTAAATCCTCCTATATTGCAGTGAATACGGTACAGTTTCTTTACAGATGAAGAGGAGATTTGAGGCAACAAAGATGTCATTCTACAGTATGATGCTGAGAATAACATGGACTGAACATGTGAACAATGATGATGTTTTAAGGAAAATGGGAACAAAAATGACAGAATCAAGAAGAGACAATTTAAATTTTTAGGGTACATAAAAAGAGAGCTTGGAGAATTTGACACTCACAGGACATATTGAAGAGGATCAGAGAGAAACATTTAACTACCTAACAAAATTGTGCAAATGGATGTCAGAACAGGTATTGGGGGAGACAGGTATCATTTAGAACTACAGAGGATAGACAGTTGTAGAGAAACATTACTGCCAACTTCCTGAATGGTTATGGCAGATAAAAGATTCAAAAAGGGATGAAGTTTGCTAATATATCATCAAGATAAAATATGGTCAGAAGAAAAGTTGTGTTGAGAAAGATAAAAGAGAGTAAATGCAGTGAAAGCATTAAGCATTATAATACTGGAAAAAGTTTTCAGTTTCAAGTCATTCAGAACAAACAGGTGTATCTTAAGTTTAGGAAAAAAATGTATCCAAACATAGTCTAGGAAACTAAGACAGATATCTAAGAAGTTCTGTAATCTGTTAATGCATGAACAAAAAGTTTAAAAAAAAAAATTTTTTTTTTCTTTTCAAAGTGAACACAAAATGTAAAAGAATTTAAAAACAGCTGACTAAACGAAAGCAAATGTGGTTTTAGTTTAGAATGAAAACAAAATGATAGTGGGATGCCTGGAGTGGGTGAAACAGACAGGGTATTGTGCAATTTTCATCCCACCATGTCCACTTGTCAAGGATTAAGCAGTTAAAAAATCAGCCATTACTGAGCTCACTTTTAACCTTAGTAGTTTCAGGATCTTCTTGCCAGTGCAAAAATGAATGTCTTGAGGCAGACATCTTGAATAAAATGCCATCTTAAAGCTTGATATACTTGAAAGCATTTATCTGGTTTGATTCAATTAAACATGAACCCAAGATCAGAAGCAAAGAATGTGCTATGATATTGGCAAAAATTTTAACAGGGTGGTAAATTGGAAAGTTTCTTGAAGACAATAAATAATTTCCCAGCACTAGCATGAAATAAAGAAAAGTAATGGATTGCATATTTCAGTATTTACAATTCCATACTATTTTCAGAGTAAGAGACTTGTTATTTTTTTAAAATAAAGAAATAATTTCTTCATAACTCCCTATCAGACCAATGTATCATATTAATACCGTTAGTACATTTTTCTGGAAAAATATTTGTACTGAAAAAAAAAAAAAAAAGAAATATATGCAAAATTAAAAATTGTTCCCTGTAAGATAATTAACTGGAATGTGACAATTAAAAAAAAAAATAATTATAACAGAGCAAGAAAACACAAAAATTTTGATTTAAATTTATTTTCCAATTACATGCCATTTTCCTTCATGACATGGGTGATTATGGCTTTGTAGAAAGCCATAAACACCCATATATAATTTTTAGCTCTTAGCAATGTTTGTCCCCCTCCAGTCACTGTACTGCCATTCATTTACAAAATCCTATTAGATAGACTACTTTATGCTTTCCTCTGTCACACTTACCTTCAATGTCTTGTGAGTTTCACATTTTCTAAGCCCTCTTTCCTAATTGTATTTCCTGGACATTTCAATGCTCTCAGAGTACAAGTGTCCATTTTGTTCACATTTTTCTTAAAATTTCCTCATATTCGTCCATGATATTCTCAGCATTTTTCTTTAGAACTTCATCTATTTTGTCTCAAGTCTCCTCTTCATCAGTGATGAAGTTGTCCAACATTCACTTCCATCACTGTTTTCAATTCTGAAGCTGCTTTCATCAGCCACAATTTTACTGAAATTTTCTCTGTTCAAACATTGCACAAGATCTGCATGAAATATTACTTTTTAGTACCATAGATATAATTCAAATTGCTCATAAATTATTGTTAAATGAATAAATTTATTAAATTCCTAAAAATACAATCAATGTAAATATTCTTATATATGGATATGTCAAAGAGGGAGAAAGGTTTCTAACTTGAAAGTGATCAACAAGCCAGTAAATTTTTTCTGATTATCAAATGTGCTGTACTATGTTTGAATTCTTTAACTCAAATGGAATAAAACCCACAGCACATATGACAAAAACAGATCTTAATTTCATCCAGATCTGTATAAATATTTCAATAAAACCAGGATCATGAAGCATCTTGTCTGACCAATCCATTTCTGAGCCACTGACTCACTATAAAGCTAAAACTGATTTCACCTACAAAGGCAGGTTGGCATTAGTGACAGCCCCATGGCAGTCTAGCTTAACTGAAGATGGCTGACTACATGACAATCCAGGCCATCAGCAGCATCAACAGCAATGCCTTTGGCCAGCAACTAAGCCACCAATAGCAGAAGCTAACTGTTGATTACTACAATGAAATAATTTGCGGAATATTTCTCCCACACTTCTATCTCGCTCAACTCAGCATGTTTATTTTCTCCACATGTCTCTCATGACTACTACTTTGGAACCTTACAGCAACATAGTGTTGAAATACCAGTTCTCATATGATCACCAAAGTTAAGAAATATCAAGCCTGGTCAGTATCTGGCCATTTGAGAATACCAGGTTATGTAAGCTTGTATGTTAGGTTGGTGTAATGGATAATGGCTCAGAATTGGAAATTTGAGTTCCAATTTCAGTTGGGTTTGTTATTGTTATATAGGAATAAAGTGTTGCTGCTGACACTGGAGTTTGAACACAGATCACCAGAGAGCAAACAGAGGTGATCCCATTTTGAATAAGTAGATCATGTGATGGCAAATGAAATGTATATATGGGAATTAGCATGGCATCTAATTGATCTCTATTTCTACACTATCCTCTATTACTATACTATTCACTATACTATTTATCTATATTGATCCCTATTTGGATTACTATTCAAATTATTATTTGAGTGAGTATTATCAAGCAAGTACTATTAGTGTGAGTGTTATTCAAAGGCATCTGACACTGTTATTGTTCAACAGTGTTACTGTAGTTGTATCTGCAATTACAAAGTCTCTACTACAATGAGCATTATGAAAGTAACAACAAGTATGACATTACAAAAGTGGCAATGAGTGTTCGATGACATCACAAAAGTTATATTCATTTACTTTGAAAAAGGTATGAATCTGCCACTTCTCCCTCCAGCTGTGGGTTAATTAATAAGAGTTGTATCAATAAATCATTATCTACAAAACATTCTTACAATCTGAAACTATTTTCTGGCTTTAAATAACCTGAACAAATTCTCATTCATTTACAACTGATATATGATATTCCAGAACAATCAAACCTTTTAAATCATGGAGAATAAAAACTCTTCTTTTTTTTTTTTTTAAAAGTTATCTCAGTCATGTCTTATCTTCATTTGTTGTTTTGTTACTTCCACTTTTTTTCTCACTCATGATAAAGCCATTATTAAAAATGTATTAAAAATTTCTGAGAGTTTCTTTTTTCTTTAGATATTCAAAATAACTGAGGGTCAAAAGGTCACAAAAGAGATAACAGAGAAAAAGAAAACAAAAAACAGTTATAGGATAAAAAAAAAAAAAGAGAATAACCACGAAGATCAAGAAATACAGGTGAGGTGAATAAAATGAGAGATAGAAGAAGAATTGAAAAAAAGAGGGTTTCATTTTAGACTTGGTTATGGAAAGTCTGCAATGTAAAATATTTCCAATAAGCCTTGGAATATTGGAAAAGAATCATGAGGATTTTTCTGGGTTAATATAGTTTGAGAAATCTTTTTGTACTTTATTTTGACTCATAGACACTGAACATTTCAGTTGCTTATACATTTTTAAAAAAAATATACCACAGAGTTAAAATGACAGCCCAAGATATGAGCAAAATATCAAAATTAAACAAATGCAGAAATTCAACCATCTGGACAATGTAAAGTTCAGACACAAATTCAAATGTACAGAACAACAGGGAAAGATGCTTTTTCTGAAACTGAGTAAAGTATGAAGCAATTGACAAGTAACATTAGAAATGAAGAAAAAAACATGCTAGACTGTTCTGACATATCTAATCTATATGGTGATGGAAGCTGGACAATTTCAGGCAAAATGTACAAGTCAGCAAGCAACAGAAATGTGGGTTACTGGTGAATGCTAAGAATACAAGGGAGAGAACATATGAGAAACAAGGACATTCTAAGAACAAGAACTACTCATAACAATCAGAAAGAGACAGTTGAAATTTTTGAGAGACATAATGAGGAAAGAAGACGTGGAGAATTTAACACTCACAGGGCACATCAAAGGCAAGCAAAGCAAAGGAAAACAGATATACTTGACAATTTTGGGAAAATGGTTGGAAGAGCAAACAGCAAAAAGAGAAAGAATAGTCATAAAGAACAAAGTAACAAAAATAGGAAGATTTGGAGAGCCATAATCAGCTACATAATAAATGGGCATGATATGGAGAAAGAGAGAGAAATGGCAAAGGCTGGAGTAATTAAACCTAGTACAACACATTTTTATACTGGATTTTTCTAAGCAGAAACTAAAAATTAGTGTAGTATCTGTTCTATCTCTTCTTGATATATATATATATATATATATATTACTTGTCAGCTGTCAATATAACTCATAACACCTTGGAGCAGATAGAATGGAGGTCAACATGTTTTAGTAGACTCAGCAGTTTTCAATCAGCTTGTCTGAATCGTCTTCAAGAAGCGAGTGCAAGATCTAAAAGGTCAGCCAATCTAACAGTGATCTCATCCCACAATCCTTACTCTTGTTCCATATGCAGCCTCCTTTGTAAATCACTAGCGGGTCTTAAGTGCCACTTAAGATTATCGCACAAAATTTCATAACTGAATCAATTAAGTTGTCAGATCCTCATATGTCAAAACTGACGGGAGAGTCCATTATATATATATATATATATATATATATATATCAAATGTCCATTCAAATACAGCAAGCAAGCAAACAACATATGAAATGCAACTTAACAGCTAAGAAGGAAAAAGTTGGCATTGACATACAAGAGCAAGTTCGGACAAGTGAATGTAGCATTCTGTCTTCTAGACAAGGCAGATCTGGACTGAATCATGTCAAACTGCAAACTGGCTTATTTTATTGGTTAAGAAACATACCCCAGCATGCATCTGTAGACTTCTGCCTAAAAAAGAGGAGGGGTAAGTGTTCTACAGTCATTCCCATTATGGATTGAAAAGAACAGCAGCTCTTAACAATGTTCACCTTTTTACTATCTTTGCCAGTCCTATTCTGCCATCCATTTACACAAGCTCATTTGGTAGGTTATTTGATGTTTCCATCTGTTCCACTTGCCTTCAATACAAACTTTAAGTGTCAAATTCTCTTATTCTTCTTTCCTCATTATGTGTTCCAGAAATTTCAAATGTTATTTTCTGATTCTATGCTACTAGTGTATAAAAATATAAATATCAAATATGGTAGCATCAAATATCCAAGAGAAAATAAAAAAAATATAAGTTTATATGGTTATTAGAGCAATAAAAGGGGAGTATATTATCATATTCATAAACAATTCATGACAAAAAAGTGGGTAAAAAAATATATATGCAAAATAAAATAGACATTTAAAGTTAAGCTCACTAACTACTCCTAAGAGAGAGATGGCTGGTAGAACTTAATTTACTTAGATTCCTAAACATTCACGTGATAATTAGAATTTGCCCAAGTCAGCACCAAAGACATGTCTAGGTTATAAGATGTAGTACACTGCCAAGTTTTAAAGAAATGTTCAGATATTGCTGAACGTGATACATTAACACACATATATAAATTGTCCACCTTTTCCCTTTTAAATATATGGTTAACATAGATCTTCTGTACTCTTGGTTCCTATAGTTTAATCAGGAGAGCTGTTGTCATGGTAAGATAGGCTTCTTAAAATAAAATAAATTTAAGTGAGTCTCACCAAGAATTTAATCTTTATTTCTGATGTGTTGCTTACTTACAGCCATAGAATGATAGTTTGAGTAGTTGAGATGATGAAATGCTACTATAATTAAGATGAAAGGAATATTAGTAAAAAAAATTAATAATGGGACAAATACCATATTTTGTTTCAAAAGGAATTGCTCTTACTGAGAAAATATAAATTAAAGGTTAAACATTTTTTTTTGATATTTCAACTTAAAAGCCTTAAAAATATTGAATATAAAATTACAATGGTCTTATACTTTGTCAGATTTTATAGAGAAATTTAATGATTTTCTCACTTTCATAAAATATAAGGAAACAGAAAATAACATTTATATATATATTGCTATAAATAAATTCAGGATTCAATTTTATTTATCTGAAAAAATGCTTTTTCTTCTCATGAAATTTAATTTCTAGTATTGTTGGGTTTTTTGGGGGGATTTTTTTTATATATTTCTCTCTTCTTTCTTATTCTTTTTGGAGGAATGGATCTTTCTAGAATTCCTTATTTCTCAAAGAAAAAAAATATTACAAAATAGGAAAAAAAAATTTTTTTTTTAGAAACTTGTGTATCATAAAAAAAATCTCACAGAATTAAAGTATTTATCCTGCATATTTATTTCTTATATGTTAGATTTCTGTAAGAAACCTTTTTTATATATATATATATATATGTGTGTGTGTGTGTGTGTGTGTGTGTGTGTGTGTGTGTGTGTGTGTGTGTGTCTGTCTGTGTATATATATGTATACACACACACACACACACACAATGTATGTGTATGTATGTATGTGCATATATGTTATAAGAGATATTTAAAATACTGCCAATATTATGAACAGTTTAAAAAAAAACAGAAATGGTATAAAAAATATTGAAAGAATCTTAATATATCAACTTCTCAATATTCTTTTAAGAAAATTTTCTGGAATCAAAAGAGTTAACTGCAATTTTGTTTCAGAACTGGATAATCAGCATAAAGAAGATTTTTCCAAATTAGCAGTAATTTGTTATTTAAACTTGTTTCACCCTACATGGATTTACACATTTTTGTTACAAAGGCGGTTGTATTCAACATGGAATTCTCTAAATCTTCCACATTTGTTGGCAAACACTTGTGCTGCTAAACACAGCCAATATTCATTAAGTTATTTCAGAGATAGCAGTGTTTAGCTATTAAATTTCAAAACTCATGTCATGCAATTAGAAGCTGTGAAAATGTAAGTCTCTAGCAATTATGTTCAACTGCAAATTTTGTTAGCAGAATGTACTAACAATATTTGGAAGAAACAGGAAATACATTTGAGATAGAGTTTTAATTAAAAGGACACCAAATACAAGACTGAATCAATAAGTCTGAAGACCAACAGGTAACTATGGGCAAAATTCAGAGCTGTAATTTTCATTGTATAATGTTTGAATGATTTGATCTCAGAAAAAGGAGATTATATTGAAAAAAATAATTTACTGTGGAAAATAAATGCATGTTCTATTCAATGCCATGATAATGGTAACAATAGCTGCTTCCTTATAAGGAAACATTCAGTAATCATTGACCAACAAACAAGCAGGAGTCACTTAAATCATATTCAATACAGAAGGTACCAATGTTTCAGTTTCTGTAGGCAATGTGAGCAGAAGACCCACCAGAGTGCCCTTTAACAACTGAACATAACACATCAACTGGGCTTGTAACATTGCTAATTAGACCCTGGTGGAGTATCAATATGGTATAATCCAAAGAGTTACAGCTCTTGTTGTTTCAGGTAAGGATTATGTGACACAGATCATTGAGATCATGACCCCCATTATTAACAAGGCTATACACACAATGCTGTAGTGTGTTCATATGGCATGGGTTAGAGCCACTGAGCTGCCTAAACATATAAACTGGTGACAACTATATTGCACCGCCTCAAATCCATGAATACACCCATTCCTGGATTCCATGTACCCTAGCAACAAAAGGTTATTCGAGCAGGATAATGTAACTTCAACCCAAGTTGCCCATAATTGTTTGAGGGAACATTTGGAAGACTTATAATGAATTATATGTGAATGATATTTGGCTAACATGAGTCCAATTGACCATTTATGGCATGTGGTGAAGAGACCCTTTCAAATGAAAGATCTTGCCCTCTGCTCCACCCCACCCCCACCAATAAGGAAGATGTCAGTATAGCATGGATTAATATTGTCTTCTGAACACTTGGGGAATCAATTCCACATCCTGTTGTTATACTTCATTGAGTTTATTGTACTGTGCTAAAGGGGTTTTTACATGATATTTGGTACCTATCCTAAGACTTGTGACATATCTATATGTGTGTGTATATATTATGCTTCATGATTTCTTGGGTAACATAGGGCCACAGCAACACATCTCCAATGGACATTGGTGAGTAAATGTCTGAAGTTTGTGGGCATTGGACTTGGTTACCCACCAGGTTTCTGAGCTATAAATACTATGAAAGTATAAAAATAAAATATTTATAGCAAAATGACCAACAATACATTTTATCTGGAGTTAAAGGCATGTCTTCTTCTATGCCTCTTGATTCCTTGGGGAATATAGAGCCACAACAACACCTCTCCAACAGACCTGGTTCTGGGTGATCCTCTTAATTCGGCTCATGTCATGCCGACTGCCTTCGCTTCTGCGTCAACACTTCTGTGCCATGTCTGTTTTGCTCAACCCACTTTTCGCTTCCCTTGTGGATTCCTACCTGGTGACACTAGAAACAGGCTTGTGGAGTGTGTGGCCAATCCATCCCAATTTTTGTTTTTTTGATGTCAATCTCGATTGGGGTTTGTCTGGTCCTGTCCCACAGTTGGTTGTTGGAGACGAATTCTGGCCACCTGATATTGAGGATGTTCCAGAGACATTACCAAAACCGAAATCATGATGTATCCTTATGGGTCTTTTCATAATTTAACAAAGCATTCTCAATAAAGACTTTATGTGATCATCCCATAGATTTTTGACCATGTACACAGACACTATACATAGCTTCATTTTGTAATGATAGTTTTACCTTGTGGGATGTTTCCCATGAGTGTCAGAGTCTATGAAAAACCAAAGGTTCAAGTGCTGATTTTCAAGGCAGGTCATTCCCACTTTAAAGACTGACATAAACAATCTTTTTACTTAATTTCTATTCATCTAGTTTAAACTGAATTAAAACAGAACTTAGTGAATATCAAGAAAAATAGTGAAAAAAAGTAACAAATAAATAGAAAGTAATAAATAGTGATTTGCCTCCTACCTGAAATATATAAACATCTGAAATCCAAACTTTCTAGTCAGGCAAAACATCTTCAATTTTATGACTGATGTAGAACAGGATATCTACTCTCAATATGTGTTTTACTAAGAAAATAAACTGCTTAAATCTTGATAATATTTTATTTAAAAAACTACCTTGCTTTAGAAAGATAAATAATTTATTTTTACTTTTTTTAAAAATATTAAAATGAAACTTATAAGATGATTAAGGTCCCACTGACGCCCCTTTATACTCCCCCACCCTGCAAAGAGAATCATGGACATATGGATGTGTAGATGGTGTAAAAATAGTGGTTCAGAATGACTAATTGGAGAGCTGAGTTCAACGTCCAATCAAGTTCATTACATTCACTTACATGCAAATACTCTTGAGAAAGGTATGGACCATCTCTTCTCCTCCTAGTTATGGGTTAAACAGCAGGGTAGACTGAGCTAACTAGGCATGATTGGAAAACTACTGTAGGAGAAAGACAACTCTGAATTCAAAATCCTAACAACTGACTATGGTCCCTGACCCTCGGCAATTAGAATGGGAAGAAGCAAAAAATAAAATATAGAAATTACTTTTGGATGTACTTCTAGTAAGCATGATAGAATTTCCTTGAGGCTAAGTTTAGATGAAGCATTTTCACTACTGTTATTATCATGAATTTTATCCCATCATATAATTGTTGCTTTTTTATAACAAAAAAGTAATATAAGATGCAACAAAACTAGTGAAAATGCTTCATCAAAAAAAAAAAAAAAAAAAAAAAAAAAAAATTTTAAATCTCAACTATAAATAAATTTTTTATCACTTCAACCAAGGAAGCTTCATTGTGATAATTGCCAGGTTTGGATACAATTTGATAAATGAAGCTTCCATGGTTGAATTGATTCAAATTAATATTTTATGAAAGTCAAGATTTTTACGTATAGCAGGCATGATAATGTTATGTTAGAAATAAATTTTTATTTACATTCAAGACTATTGTCCTAATTTTGTTGCCATTATCACAATCTTTCGATCATTGTGCCCTCTGGCTTCCTTCAAGTACTTGTTGATCCAAATAACCTTTAGAGAATTTTGAAGTGAATCCTTTTTTTAATCTATGAGAATAGATTGTTTGTCTTTTTTGTCTATGACTCTTGTTTTTATTTTTTTATAACTTTAATAAGCTATAATGTTCTAATAAACAATAATAGTTATAACAATGTGTGGATTGATCCATAGTGTTGGGAGAAAAGCAAAAATAAACAAATGTAATAAAACCAGTAATAAAATAACAGTAATACTCAGGAATGAATTGACTCATGTTACTGGGATAAAATAATAATAATAATAATAGTTGGAGCAAAATTAGTATTAAAATAATAGCAGTGAAATAATGTCCAATCAGGTTATCATGAAATATATACTTAATAATTTGTTACTATAGTGAAAACAGTGAAATTAGCTCATGGATTATTCAACCTGATTTGCTTTTCGGTATGTTAACTCAGTACAAAGCATGAAAAAAGTGGTTTTCTTTACTTTCAAGAAAGCAACAGACATAAAAATGTCTCCCTATAGTCAACTCATCCTAAAACAGTCTTAAATTCAAGTGTTTTTCGCCAAAGATCTATATTCTTTGAATCCAGGAAACTGTACAACATTCATCTCTATGGGTTCCTTAAAGATTGTGTCATTGAAGAGAGAGAAAGATAAAAAAAAAAACGAAAAGTTAAGAAAAGAAAGTGATTCAGCAAATTTTACTGAAGATGCATCCCATTACCAGCTTCATCTATTGCTTTTGAGTTCTAACTGCCTTCGACTTGATATGATACAGCCATATTTTTTTTTTTTTTTTTGTTTTTGTTCTTGGAGATGGGGGTTATGGGGTTTCTTGAGTTCATCTGCTGACAAATTATAAGATTCAGTTTAAAAGAAATCAAGTCCAAAATAATCTTTATTCTATCTTATTTACTTATATTTTTTTTTCATTCAGAGAGAAGGGAGGGGTTATTATTCTCCTTTGAAGAAACAGTGTCTGGCAAATTGTTGAGTAACCATATATATTCAAAGAAGCAGGTTTTACATGTTGCATATACAGGTCGAAGGAGTGGAGCATCAATCTTTATTAAAAAAAAAAAAAGAAAAGTATTAGTATTTTTTTTTGTTTGCCTACTCAGTGGGTGCTTCATTAGTATAACCTTATGCCAGACGAGGTGAGTAAATATTGCCTGACTGTCATTTCATTTTTTTCATGTTTCACTTTGCTGTAATCAGACTCTTCTTTTTTCAATATGAACTCAGCTAAGTACAGCACAAGGTCAAATGAGAGCAAGAAGACTATGTTATTCTTATCTTCTGATTGAAGTGATTACATGCCTGCCTAGAAAATCAAAATTCAAAATACAGATTTTGTACCAGAGTTCTAACACTGGTATAAAACAGCTATTTTTAACCACAAGACAACCTATGTTTCTTTTATCATATTTTCCATTTTTGCTTTTGGTTCACCCTTAAAATTTATTCTCTCAGCTCCACCTAATACTTCTACCTGCTTCATGCTCATCTTCTCTAAAGATATTTTCTCCAGAATTTTCAATTGGTGCTATGTGTCTCATGATTTTTGACAAAATCCAAAGAAGAATTGGCAATATTATCAGTCCTGACATCTCAGCTTCAGTCATTTTTCAATGTGGATTCCCTTTACCTTTTCTATAAATATTTCCAGAATTGTTCAATTGGTGCTTATGAATTTCTCATACTAGATTTTAGGTCACATAATTTCAATGAAAATAACCATAATTTTTTATGCTAATACTTTCTTCCCTTGCACTTCTATCTTGTCAAACTCACTATTAGCTTCTTGCTTTTCTGTCAACTATAATCTTCAAAAATTTAAATGTAACATCATGTTATCTTGTCTCCTTGATTCTTGTTCTTTTATTGTCCTCTCAGTTTCATTCTCCCAATAACCCCTGGCATTCTAGTGGCTTTTTGCAATGTGGATAAATGATTAAAAAAAATATTTTTCGAAAAAACAATCTTGACCTCAAATCAAGGGTTAATCAACATCTTTCATTTTTATTCTCATAATTTTCACTTCCTACTACCCTCACTTTCATTCATCTCACACTTTATTCATCATAACAATTTTAATTCTCTAGCTTGAGTGGCTCTCGATCCTCGTGTTGGATGAAATTTAGTATAAAAAATATCCCATTTTAATTTAATATCATATCTCCTTCATACTCAATTTAATTTCAACAATAACTATTTTATAAACAAAAGCCAAAGGAGAGAAAATTTTAACATAAAACTTAAATTTGTGTCCTGGGTATGATGATGAACTACATCTGGCAGCAAGGCCTCTGATTGTGAGGTTTTGAAGAGTTTGGAACCACCTCTTAATTACTGTTGTTCCCAGTTCCACCATGAGCCAGGGTGGTAGAACCTGTCAGGGTCCTAGATATGTGCAAATAGTGTTTTGATCCCAATTTGAATTAAAAAAAGAAAAATACATTTAAAAAAATAAGAAAGTATAAATTACCAGCAATATATTTGACTTTCAACAAAAATCTTTACAAAAATGGCCTTATCAAACTGTGTTCTTTGAATATAAATCATGTGATAATTAAATAAACCCATTGAGGCTGATATGCCATAAAACAAACCAAATCAAAACCTAAATTTCAAGTAGGACTTGCATCTTCTTGTGCACTTGTATAATGCATACTGACTTTTAAAGTCATTTAATTTGCAATTTATTTATACACACAAAGTACACGGAGTAATTACTTAAAATCTCATACACAAATTGTGAACTGCATTTATTTCAAAAAGAATGCTTTGGTCTAAGCCACCTTCTGACCAGCTTCATTGATGATTGAATTTTGACAGATATATTGAAAATCTAACATGACTTTTGAAGCTTAGTGGCATTATTGCCTTTTCGGGTGAAATGATTTTTCTAGCCATTAAATCATCATTAGGCCCTATCAAATTTTGATAAAATCAGATAATACTTGAACACTTTCCCCTTCATTGAAACATGATTTATAAGCTATAAATCTCATAATTGTGAACTGGATTTAAAAAGAAAATAGTATATATATGAAAGCTTTAGTTTTTTCTTCTATATGATAAGCCCTTTTCACATATATATATATATATATTATATATATAAAACTTCTTTACTTTCTTTCATCACTCCCATTTTTCTTTTCTTTTTCTCCTCTTCATAAACTATACTGTTTCCATCTCCTTTCTCATAATTTCCTTTATGTTGCCTATTTTTCTTTTTAATCTATTTTTTCATTCCCATGATACTCTGTTCTTCCTGTTTCTTTATAATCATTTTCTCTTCTTCCTTCACTTCATGTCTATATTCAATATACTCTTTCTCTGAAAAGGAATTTTCTTCATCCTTATTCTTTTATTTTTAATCATCATCATCATCTTGCTTTTCATCTTTCTCCTTGACTTGCCTCATTTCCCCCAACTCAATTTCCTTCCTTAAATTTCTACAAAGATCTTATTCTTTACTTGTATCTTTTTTCATCTCAGATGAATTCAGGAGTCACTTGTAGAGCACTTTTTTCCTTTTTCTCGATAGATCTCACCCTTGAGTACAATTATTTGATCATCAAAAGATTTAAACATCATTATCCATTTTATCTAACATGAATATAAATAATTTCACATAAAGGATGAATAAAGGGTTATATTTGAAGTTACTATGTTTCAACAGGCATGGATTGGAGAGTACAATATACTAAAAATTTAACTATAACCAAGATGAAGACACCAGTTTGAAAAAATACAGTTAATGTGTATAAGTGTAATACATTAAATTAAAATCTATATCAGCCATGTTTCCAGTTTTTAAAACTTCTTTCTTTTTTCATTTTTTTTTTTTTTTAAATCACCCCATGCATTGCAGAAATGCCACTAAGACAAGGGATTACAGAGTATGGAAGAATTAGGAACAGAAACATTAATAATGCACAGGAAGGGCAAAGAGTAACTAGGAGGACAGTAGGTAGCCATTGGTATTGCATTTAAATTTTTGCAGATTAAAGTTGGTTGAAAAGCAGGGAACCAGAAGGAATTTCCACAAACAAGAAGTGTGAGAAAAGAAACTTAACATATAACTTATGGCTACATCGAGCCAGATCAACTGTAAATTGATGAGATGTTGACACCAGTCTAGTAATACACTTAAATTCAAAAAGTCTAGGTACCATAGTGAAGAGCTCATCCAAACAATTACCATGAAAGTATAGAAAAGGCACAGTGCAGCAACCTTACAGTGGTGGAAAGTGACCAAAGCCAAGATGCCAGATCAGGACCAATAATATTGCTGATTGTTCTTTGGATCTTATCAAGGAGCTTAAGGTAAATACCACCATTTACAACTTCTTTAATTAATTTTTTATCATTTACAGTTCTCACAATTGTCTGAATGTAAATAATGGTAGAAATTAATTTAATAATGTAACTAATTCTAGAAATTAATTTTTATTCACCTTCCATCATCAATATTATCCTATTTTTCTTTAATACTGTTGAAATTTCCTTTGAATTCTTATCGATCCTTTTTATTATAATTAAATCAATATATTTTTAGCAAACATCTAAATGATTTATTTTTCATGTTCATTAAAAAAAAAGCAAAAAAAACAATTCTATCATATTATTAAAAATCAAAAATTATCATTCTGCTTTTATATTTTTATAAAATATTTTTTAATATTTTATTTTATTCCCTTTGCAAAAATCTTCACAATAATTACAATATATTATATTCAGGATTAAATTCCTTCTAAGTAGAATTTTGTTCATCTTATTCTTTCTTTTAATTCATCTTGCATCATTCTCTTCCATCCCAACCATTTCTATTTCTTCCTCAAAATCTATATCATTTTAATTTTTTTTCTTCATTAATCATTATTGGTCTCACTTCATTTCTTTATTTACTTTTGCAATTTACTCTATCTTTTACACTTTCTTTATCATGTGACTGTTGTTCTTCGTTGAATTCATGATAATCATCATCATCATCCACATCTTATTCATCATCACCATCTGAATCCATCTTCCATTTTCTTCATCTTTTGTAAGACAGTCTTCCCCTCAAGCATTTCCTGCTGGAAACTTCAGTTCTCTTCACCACAGTGCCTACATTTGAGTCATGTCCAAACTTTTTCTCCTGCATCTTCATCATTTGCCTACAGGCATAGAAGCAGAGGCCAAACTTTTTCTCTTTTTCTTTCTTCTTTTTTGGTAGCATTCTGCATCATTTACTGCATAAGTAAAATCTCTTACCATACAACAAGGAAATATTTAAACCATATTTTGTTCCACTTCTTTATACTGCATATTCATTATTTCTCTTCTTCCTTGTCCTCTATTTTCTTTTTCTTTTTAAAACTTTCCAACCAACCATCTTCATAATATTGTCAAAATGGTGTTTAGATATGTGAACATTTTTTATGCACGTCTGATTGCTTGTACACTTGCTCACCATTTATATTCAGCTGAAGAGGAACAAGAGTGCAGTATTCAGGTTTAAAACTTAAAATAACAAAGTTTTTACCAAACTTGTAGATTATATCACTATAAAGATACCGAGTTAACTCTACAATAGACTACTGTCAAAATAATGACCTTTTCAGTTTGAAATTTCCTGTCTAATCCTATTATCAATAATGTCAGTCTTTTTAGTCAAGAATTATGTCAGATGTAAAGCTATGGTGAGAAAGATCCAAACTATTTTCATATTTTTTAATGCATTCATTTATTTTTACACTACTACCATTAAGTCCAAAATTATTTCTGGTGTCATTTTATTGCTCTCCAAATGATAAATTATACACAGTGATGTGCAATGAATTTTTGTGCAGCATTGTAATTAAGGTTTGTTTATATTTGCATTCACACAAATTATTTTATTTCTATAGATGTGTTCTGTTTTATTAATGATTAAAATAACAAAAACGTTTTTATATTTAAAATTGTATGAATGAATGAATGGTTGGTTTGAATCCATCCTGAGGAACATAATCTGAACATCCAAAGATTACTAACTTATCTGTATGGATTAGATGACACTTTCTGTATCCCCTGTAGAGGGATAATGGTATGGTTAATATTAGCTGTTTCCCTACAAGGAAACATTTGGCTTTCATTAAACGAGCAGTCAGTATTGCTTTCAGCTGAAATTAAGAAAATGTTTCTCTTAAAACATTTTTTTTATAGAAAACAGGTCTCTCAAGGTAGGTTGTCCTCAAATGATATCTTTGATACAGTTCTGTGTTTGTGATTCTGTAGCACCAGTCCACATTATTCAAAGAAGGATGATCTTTGCCAAGACCTCAGGGTTTACTTGCTCAAAACCTTTTTTTTACCATTGATCTTAAGAGGTGGTTATATACAACTGGCAGTTTAGATATGCCCAAATGGGATGCAAAATCTTGATCTGATGAGGTGTTTTAAGAACATTAATGGAGTTTTCAAATTGATGTTTTGGTTCCATAATAATTTGCAATAATCCCATCAAAAGGGGATATCTACTAAATAAATTCTTATAGAATATGGTATTCTATACTACAGGCCTACTCATGGTGCAACTAAGGGACAGAAATAAAGAATATTTCAGAATATTTGAATTTCAGAAATTTTTGGAGAAAAGTTAAAAATCATTCTTAAGTTATTTTTTATTCATTTATATAAAAATACTTTATTTGCTTCAATTTTATGTTTTTAATATGCTAAACTAAAATTCAACAGTTTTTTAAAATACCCTTTAGAGATTAAAACAGAAATTACTCATAAAAAATCAAATTTTATCATCACCATATTTGTTATTATGAATGATAAAATTATAGAGAAAAATATCAAATTAACTTTGACAAATAATACTATCTTAAAATAATTTGTAAGTGTAAAAATAGGACTGCGAAAAAGCCTTTAGAAGAAAAGTCTGTTAAAAATGAAACATAACAAAACAGTATTAAAATTAAATTTCTTGAGAGTTTTTGCAACATTTGTAATAAGAAAGAATGGAAAAAAATCTGATTAATAAATGATTTATTGAAATCAAGTAAAATTACACATTTTTAGTTTGAATCCCTTCCCATGACTATCTTCATGAATTAAAGACACAGACATTACCAGACAGACACAGAAATGCCCACTAGAATACAAATACATACAGACACATACCCTAATGTGACAAGACATAAACGCATGAGATTTACCTGACCAATGCAAAACAAACACAGGACTCAAATGAACATTCTCTTCCACAACATATTCCCAATAGTTTCTGATGAAGCTTAAATAACATTGAAACATTAAATTTATAAACATTTTTTATTTGTTTCTTATTCTATCAGATTTTCTTTTATTCAATTCACCCCAACCAAGGTAATGTCACTAAGATGCAAGGGGATACTGAGAGTGAAAGAGAATGAAAAAGACTTTAGAAGGAACAGGAAAAACAATCCTAAATGAGAAACCAGGGATAAACTTCTACCCCTGAGCAAAAGACTGAGAATGATTGTGAACTGGAATATGGGCGACTCTTTCTACTGCTAATCTGATTCCAATTCATACCGTTGTCTTGTTTAGTCTTTCAAATATTTTAAAAATTTTGTAGAGTTCAAAGTTACATAATGGTATACAGATTATGGTAAAAATTCAATGTAGATTTTACCTGTTAGAAAAAGAAATACAGATTCTGCATTAAAAAAAAAAGAAGTTTATCATTAGTAGTATATTTGTTCTTATGAATAAAAATTTACATAGAGAATAATATTAAATTAATTTTAAAGGAAATACTTTAAATAAACTTCCAATTGACATGACCAATATTCTTACGTACATTTTTTAGAGAATTTTTGCAATTAACTCAAAATATACAAAGTCCTAATAAAATAAATAAATCTTATACTTACGTAATAACAACTTGGAGGCATAATAAGAGTTAAGAATGCATTATTGAACTTGGAGGGAAGCAAGGCTAGACTGTCAATTTATATTGTCTACATGAGAAAGAGTTCTTTCCAGGAAGACAATCATCAAGAGATGTAACTCCTGTTGGTTTATACCACAACTTACTTCAATTAAATAAGCTAAAGTTATTCCAAATGTAAAATAAGAAATTTATCTGAATTTCTTCAGTTGACTACAACAGCAAATTGCCACAAACCAAATCGAAACTAAACTATGTTATTGCAAGTCAAACAAGGAGCTTAAAAATAGGGTTTCAATTCTGGCCCTTAGTTGCACCATGTATAATGCAAGATGCCTTTTTTAGACCCAAATATAAATTATCAATATCTGCCTATTCCTGAATGTAAATGATTAGAGACTCAAATAAAAAAAAAATAAAAAAATTCAACATTAAATAATCCAGTAATGTTTGACATGTAAAATCAACCAATATAACAAAGTTTAGTGTTATGCTGACAAAGACAAATTCTTTCCTCAAACAAAAGTTAAGCAACATTGAATACAAAATATTATTATCATCACTAATGTATTAAACTCTGATAACTGGAAAGAAGCCAAACACTTTACATAAAATAGAGTAAACAATCTTATCCTTTCATCTTCTCTTTATTTATTTCTTGTTTACAGTTTTATTATTTTATCTTTGCCCTTGGTGGTTTATGCATAGAAATATATAGATACATCAATCAGTCCATTGCTGAGACATGAAAAAAGCATTTTACATGAATATCTTTAATTTTCAATACAATCTACTTTGTCAATGTATTTAATTCAATGGTGAATACTAATAACATATACCAAGCATTGTACAGTGAAAATTTCAGATTAAAATTTAGCTTTGTCAAGCTGCAGATTTATTGCCACATACACACACACATAAGTTCAGTTTGACCATTGCGTAAATAACATCACATTTAAGTGACTTAAGATTCTGGTTTCAGCAAATGAGGGAACACCAAAACTAGCCAAACAGTTTTATGAACAAAGACAACTATGGAACCAGTTGAAAATGAAACCAAAAAAAAAACCAAGAATGAACTTTGTAAAGTTTACCAATTGTATAAAACAACTTACGAAGAATTTGGAGAAACTTAAAAAATTGGACAGATGGAACTTGTGGATATTGTTCAACAAACATCTTTAAAAGAATTCTTACTGCCTACACCTTTATATATATATATATATATATATATATATATATGGAAGGAAGGTGTGGTCAGTTGGTCAGAATGTTTACATTTTGACAACATGACCAGGGTTCAAATCTCATTAAGGTCAATTTTTCAGAGAGACATATTTATGTTATTGGCCTGTGGATGTGATCCCAGTGTGCAGCAACATTGGAAAGTGCTTGAAAACCATATCATGAGTTGACTCGAGCATTGCGAGTGAAAGGAGGTAGACAGGACTGTTCTGAAGCCATCAATAGTTGTGCTAACATAAAGTCACAAGTCACTGCAACCAAGGGTTTGAGCATACTGGCTTGTTCAAACTGTTTATCTTCCCAGATTATGCACTCCCTCTCAGAAACATCAACTAAGTTCTGCTCAGCATAGTTGCAGTCTAAAGTACAAATGGGTTTTGTGAGTATTGAAGAAACACAAATATACGTAAGCCTCATCAGTTCTAGTCTATCATGTGGATGTCATGCATGGCATCAAACACATTCCTAAATGTCTAAACTATCATTTATATACAATTATTTTCTCAGATTAACAATTAAAAGTGGCTTCAAGTGAATGACTACTTTAGGTCTTAAACAATACAATCTTTCATCAGATAGACTGGTGTTACAAAATCACAAACAAAAATATTACCAAATAACAAAATCTACATCACTTGAAGACTTCCAAAAGCAGTAACAACTAAAATGGATGGCACATATAACTATAACTTAAAAGGTTAGGAAGGATATTTCCATCAAGACTAGAAACAGCACTAACAGTTACCGAACTTGAAAAGTTTATTTTCCTGAAAAACTATTTTAAGAGATTAAATTGAGCAAACTTCAACCAACACTAATGCTGTTTGGTCAATGAATTCTGAACGCTTCTTGTGTGGAAATCTTAATCTAATTAAGCTAATCTTACTGTTAACATTTATAAAGTGTATAAGCATGCCTGAAGCAAGAGTTGCCTACACTTCTAAATGGTGCAGAGTCCTGGGTCAAATACCAGACCCATTTATGTCAACTTAAGTGCTTCCATTAGCATTTCCCAACACCATCCAAAAAGTACATTGGAGCTACTTCATCACTAAAATTGAAATTTAGGGAGTAAACTTCAGGCATATAGAAAAGTGGGCTTCTAATGAAGAAATACAAGAAAACTCTTTCAAATGGACCCTCATCTCCTGTGGATTCAGTCACCATCAGTTGGAAACAGAAGCAACCTCTCTTGTATAATGAAGCCTCAAAAAAGGACAGAATAAAAGGGCCAGATCTACAGGGTCAGGGTCTCTGTTGGCTACTGCAACCTCAACTGCAGTAAAACTTGTTTTTCCCATATTCACTTCTCTGACAGCTTGCAAAATATGTAAAAGACAATCCTAAATCATTATCCACAAAGCCAAGCTGTAATTAGATTTGATAAGTTTTCTTCCTAACAGAAAGATGTTTTTATAATGATGATTTATTTTCAATGTTTATAAATATTAGGCATCAACATTGTTAATTTTACAAACCAAATTCTTTACATACTGTGATCAGTCCTTAGTTGTGGCCTTGTGTCAGACTAAGCACAGTTTAGTAAATAATCAGTAAGTGTCTTCTGTTATGATAATCAGCAAGGCTATCTTGTAAGCCATGATAAATAAACCAAACTGAGTAGATATCTGCATTTAGATACTATTGTATATCTATTTTGACTTGCATTAAGATTCTTTATCCAATTTTATTTTTTCAGCTGAATTTCTATTTTTTTTATTCACTGGCTTTGTGTTAAAAAAAAAAAAAAATGTCCTTCCCATTTTAGTATCACTTTCATGTGTATGTCACCTTGATTCCCTTTATTATAAAACTTATATCAGGGATGTGAAGAGCATAAATTGATACACACTTGCCCATATCCCCACAGGGCGAGCAACTGGAAACAGAAAATAGATTTTTCTTTTCCTCTGTGTACAACATAAACAGCAAGAGATCCCTGCTTTGTCGACATGATAAATAAAATAAGAGCTCTGTGTGGCATTGTATGATATAGTCAGATAAAAAAAAGAGTTAAAATAATATGACTAATGAATGAGACTGAAGGTTAACATTTCAATCTGGATGGAGCAACATGTTATGAATAACGCCAATAAAATCTACAGGCATTTACTTGTAAAATCTCTTGTTTGAATATCACTAATCCCATACTCAAATGTTATCTTATGGTAGAAAGAAACTCCCTATTAAAAATTAATTTTGTTAATATCACCACATTTGCATGAAACAAAATATATTATGACTCCTAAATTGATACAATGTCATTAATTTCTGTTTTCATTTCAGAGTGACAAGTGTAGTCCAGAATGACACAAGGCATGGCACTTCAAAAAAATGTTAAAACAATCCAAGTGATAACAAAATTAATACTTTCATGTTGAACAACTTAATGAAACACACTCGTAAAGAGTTACAATATCTCCACAGCAGGAGAATGCATTTGACAATGATGTCTTAGAAGTCATTGCATGTGAGTCCATTTCACAAATTTTTATCCATAGATAAATCATTCTAATGTCTACTTCAACAAACAAATGTTATGTATCTGCAAAAGTTACCAGACACTGAATACACATTCAGTAGCAGAATTTCTGTAACACATACAATCATTTGGTGTAAGAAACAAATCCCACAAAACAACCCTGTTCCTAAGTAGGGGACTAACAGGTAACAGTCACTTGCCTACTTACAAAATTTAAAACTATGAAACATAATCACATGAACTTAAAAACAAACTGCAGAAACCTACCTTGTTCATAAGTAATAAGAAAAAGTAAATGATTGTAGAAAAAGTATTTATGAAAGCCAATAAATTTCAAGAGAACTATGAATCATTTTTGTTTGAATTTCTGGGATGAGGAGTTATGATTATTTACATTATTTATATGTCCAAATATAAATAATGTAAATAATAATAACACCTCATCCCAGAAAATCAGACAGAAGGCAATCATGTGATAATAACAACAAAGATGAGGATAATATTCCAAATATAAATAATGTAAATAACGATAACACCTCATCCCAAAAATTTAGACAGAAATTGTTCTAATCTTTATTGTTGTTATCACAATTATTTTGGCATACCAAACAATGAATGACACTGGAGAGAAACATTTGAAAGAATCATCTCATATGCTAGGCTATGAGGACCTCCTTAGTAAGCCTAGCATAGAAATAAATGGAATATGGGAGCCATTAATGAAGAAAAAAAGACAAATGACATCAAGTCTTCAGCAGCAGCAATCAACACATGATGGACATCAGCCCAAATATAAATAACATATATAATAAAACTATGAAACTTCCTCTGTATGAAATATATTATGTAAATAAATTGATAAAAATAAATTATAATCAGTATTCAAATACATTTAGTATAAAATAACCTAAATGAATAAATATATATAAAAAATATATTTACATAGCATTTCAAATTGTTAATGAGGTGACACTTATCCATCCTACTGGTTGGAATTCAAAATTATCACAGAATGCTGACATGTATATACACCTACTCTGTAAAAATATTAAGGTTTTAGAAAAGGGAACAGAAGTTATGGTAATTTACCTAATTTACTTTAAAATTATTAGTGTGTCAAATTATTAGTGAAGTGTAATAAAAACTCCTGTAAAAAAATAAAATAAAAATCTAATTGCTTCACTTACAGATTTTTATGGATATATACAGTAACTAAGATGGAATTAAATCAAAATAAAAAAGTAAACAGAGTTCAAAAAGGACAGTAAATTTTGTTAATATGAGATATGTGATCCTTTTTTTAAAATGATTTAGAAAAGGCGCTGATCCATCGAATATGTCAATTTATGGATCTCCTCTGATGTAATTTTACGTGATACATTGACTATTTCCTGCCATAAATCATCCTTGCTTCTAAATTGGCATCCATTTTTAAAAACACATCACTTCAGAATGCTCCACAAGTTTTCAGTTGGGTTTAACTCTGGAGAATTGACCAGACAGTTCATCTTCCAACGTCTATAGAAGCTTAATTTCTTCAGGTACTCTGGAGCGTTATGCACTGAATGTGAAGGAGCATTATCTTACATAAATATGATGGTTCTCCTGAAGGTGATTCTTTTGTTTTATTTCCAGGCGTTCTTTGAGGAAGGCCATATAAGCATCTGCGGTTATTTTCATACCGTCAGACACTTTCCACAGGCCAACCATGATACCTCCAATACCAGCCCAAATCATAATAGTTCATCCTCCTTGTTGGCATTGGCATGTCAAGTGTTGATGAGGAACTCATCCATTTATAACCCAACCTTTGCTCCAACCATCAGGGCCATCAATTGTCGCCCAACTTTTATCTGTGAACAGAATTTTTGAGAAATTGACCTTCATGTTCTCCTTTGCCCATTTCAAATGCATTTGTATGTGCACTTTTGTCAATCGAGGCTTTGTCACTGGTCTCACTGATGCCACAACCGTTTTCAGAAGATAATAGCAAGTACTTCTGGACACTGTTGCTTCTCCAATACTCTTGAAAATGATCCACTGGTTAGGCCTGGGCTATTTACAATTTCACATCTCATTTGTGACAAAGAACATTGAGAAACGACCCCCGAGTGACCCTTATCAGCCTTCTTCGTAGGAGTTTGTTGATTTCTTCGAATTATTTTGGATTTTTCTAATATAGATTTGCCTTTGGAAAGTTCAGATGCTATAATATCTTTCTCAGAAGGGGTCAAGTCACATATGTGACACATAATTGCATGATTATAATGACATTCATTTATAGTCTGGAAATGGCCACCAATACATTTTTATAAAGCCTGCACATATACCTATTCCCATTATACTGTGAAAATTTCATTAAATTCTGACTGACAGTTTTTGGACAAAATGAAAAAAATGTCACCTCATTAATAATTTGAAGCGCAGTGTATTAAATAAGAAAATTTGAAATGGAAAACTAAAATTAGTAGATGCAGATATATTTAGAATTTAAGGAGCTTTTTATTTTATCTTTACTATCATTAGCAAACTCTCTTCGCAGATACAAGGAACTATTTTTCATTGGCTATTTTTTTTTTTTTTGGCCCCCCACTATTTCCTTTTGTCAATTGATCTAACAGACACTGAATTATTTTCCTCTGATTTACCTGCAAACATGGCTCAAAATTCTTGTCATGGCTCAAACCTTTGACCAAAAAGGCCCAGCAGCTAACCTAACACTGCTGGTACTTCCTAAAACTAATTATCTCTCTGTTCAACTCTGTTAGTCAAGATGATAATGTCGTTTGAGGACCACCAACAGAAAAGTAACTGAACCTTTCTGACCAGTCAAGGACTTTTGCACATTCTGACAACTCCAAGTATAGAAGAGTGCGTGCAAGAATCTAGCTGTGAGCCAAAATTGATTGTCTTTGTTCTACAAGAAGTTACCATTCTTCTCTTTTTGTCTGCATGATTATCTTGGTGTGCAGCAGTCCATGGCGTCAGATTTGTCTGACTGCCTGTCACTCTTTCTGTTCATTTCTCTCACCCTGGCATCTCTACTCAGAGCCATGCTTTCAAATTAACATTTTTTTGAGGACTATATTATTTCTGTCATTTTTCCTTTCTTTCACCGTTTCTTATTTTTTTTCTTTCATTTTTAGTGCTTTCTTCTTTTAAAATTATTTCTTTTCTCTTCTGTTTAAGTCTTGTCAATCTACTTTTCCTCTTTTTCTTCCTTATACACTGATTCTTTTTATCTATCTTTATTATCCATTCTTCTCTACCCTTCTTTTATATATTCTTTTTTTTTTTATTCAGTATTTCTTCTTCTCTGTTCATTCTTTTTCCCTTACAGCAAATTCTTCTATTTCTGTATTATTTTCATTTCTTTAACTTAATTTTTTTCTTAAGATTTTGATTAGTATTCAACTTGCTTAATTTTTGCGCAAGAATTATTATTCAACTTTCTTAAATGGTTGCTTGAATTTTTTATGTTTCAGTCTCATCAACAGAAAAGGTCAGTTCATTTTAACTAACAGAACTAGTAGAGTTTTTGAATAATTTATTTAGCAACCATTCTTGTTTAATGTTACATCTATTTTACCTGCTTTAACCACACCAAAATTATTAGTGGATTTGCTTAAAGGTTTAGTCAAATTTGAGTACAGTTTGCTTATTAAAAAAATCATTCATTTATTACTTCTATTCAAATATTTCACTTTTTATGTCTTTCATCTTAGACTAAAAAATTCTGAAGTTGTGCTTTCATAACCAGTTTTAAAGCACTTTTAATTCAACTTATAATTTCTAAATTCATGATTCTCAATATCTAGAAAGAAAACCTTGAACAAATCCTAAATTAATTTTCCTGAACTTAGTAAATAAAATACAATAATTTCCTTATTTTTCTAGTTCTGTTAACTGAACAGATACTATGTTTTGATCTTTTTCAAAAAGTTGAAAAAGAGAATTTTACACTGTTTTGTACAAATAATCAGGTTTATTATTTTATTATTATTTGTTATATTATTTTATTATTATTTGTTATATTTATCAATACTGTTTTATTTTCTGTTGATTAGGGACCTTAAAAAGTTTTAAAAAATTAGTTCACAAGTTTTATTGTTTTGATATTTTGAAAATAGCAGCAATCTATTTTCTGAATGTTTTTGTGAACATGAGTTAGTTGTTTGTTAACATTCAAAGATGTTAGGAATGGATAAAAAAAATCTTATGTAATATTTTATCTGAACAAAAATATGATAAATACAAGCAAAAAAAAAATTATCCATATTTTTACAAAATTGCAAAATATTTCCAATATCCAGAAAATTTAGATGAAATGTTAGTAAAGTTCAAATGATAAAAATATTCACTTCTTTTAACAAATCAGCTTCCTAATCTTCAATGACCAAAGAAAATATATATGATTTATTCACTCAAATTTTTTATCAGTTTTTCAAAATGTATTCAATTATCAGGTACACTTTACAACAATTAGTGCATTCAAATATTAAAGAAACCAGGACTTGAATCTTGTTTAAAATTCATGCTTAAAAATGTATTCCACTACTGTTATTAATAAGAGACTTAGTTAAATCATGAGATAATTCAAATTTACCATGTAGAAGTATTAATACCCAAAATATTGTTTTTAATATCACAAAAAGTCTAAAAAATAACCATTTTTTTCAGCTGTAGGAATATTGTATACGTATAAAATTTGCTGTATTTAGACTGCTCAACACCAAAGATAGAGAGAGTGTGGATATATATATTTTATACAGATATAAACAATGGAAAAATCAAAACTACATGATGACTCTTCATTTCACACCTCAAGTGATCATCAGTCCTAATGTGAAATGGAGTCACTAAACAGTATTGATTTTCCTGTCCACACTGTTTTTATCTATGAATGCTTGATTCTTGTTTTGCTATAAATATAGCAAATTTTATATATATATATATATATATATATATATATATATATATATATATGAATACTTAGTAAATCTATTTTAATTAAATATTTTCATTCTTTTAATAGATATTTTCAGTTTTAGTGGGAATGACTGCAAAACATTTCCCCTTCCCCTTTTATAGGCAGAAATACACAAATGCATGCTGGGATATTTTTCTTAGCCAATAAAATAGGACAGCTTGCTGTTTGACATGACTCAGTTCAGATCTGCCTTGTCGAGAAGACAGACCACTGCATTCACTTGTCCAACCTTGCTTTTGTATGTCAACACCACTTCTTATTTTGTGAATTTTCTGGCTTCTGATATGTTAATTTGCCTTGCATATAATTGTTTGTTTGCTTTCATTTTTGTCCTGTTCCTCAAGGACACATGGCACAGTGGATAAAGGTGTTAGATCCAGTGACAGGACCCAAAGAGTGTGAGTTCAATACCCAGTTAAGGCAGTGGAGAACTTTCAGAGGGAAATTAACAGGAGATAACTGACATCCATCAAACATGGCACATGGAACTAGAACAGTCTACCCCCGTGAGTGAAATAAAGGGTTCAGTTCGACATTCCAATCACCTGAAGAAGGCCGGAGCATACAACAGCCGAAACGTTGTTATAAATATGGCGACAAAGATGAGGACAATAGTCCGAATAATGTAAATAATGTCCTTTTTTTATTTTATTTCAAACTTTGTTAATTCTGTTTGTTGGAGAGTTCTGTCATGTAATTTGCATTTAACCATAGCTTTAATTTTTTTTATTTAAATTATCAACTAATTATAAGTACTGAAATTATTCTTATATTACTTATATGAAGCTGAAGTAATACTAAAGTATCCAAGTGTAAATGAGTGAAAACTCTACCGGACAATGAGCTTACTGAACCAAATATATAAACTATCATTAGAATTCTACTAACTATAGCTCATAGTAGAATTAGTCCAGAGTAAGGGTAAAAAGAGAAATAAAATACTGGAACAAGAAATGCTATCTTTATGACCAGAATGTTATTGAAGAAAGTAGTATAAATGCAAAAAACATGATTTATGAATTAGAGAAAGACATTTGATAAAATACAATACAAAAATCTATTTGAAATGCAAGCAAGGCTTGATTTATATGGGAAAGACATTAGAATAATTTGTAACTATTAATGGGAATAAACATCTAACAGGCAGACAGAGAATGAGTTCAGAAAAACAGAAAGAGAAATAAGACAAGGCTGAAGTTTTTCTTACAAGATCTATTTAACCTGTACAGCGAGCTGATCTTGAGAAGATATGATGAATACCCTGGAATTATTTGTGGAAATCAACAGGAAGACAGTCAAACACCAAATGATGAAAAATGGTTACTGAGAGGATTCATGCACCTTTCTGGTTAATAAGCTAATGCTTTGAAAATAGATATTTAACATTTTTCAACCAACAGCTCATGTTCCCACCATCGATAAAAAAAAAAAAAAAAAAAAAACATGGTAGAAAGGAGTAACAAGGCAGTAAAGAGTAAGGAACAGCAACAGTTTCATGACATGATGATGTCTTAAAAGAAATTCCCTTACTTATTCACCCATTTTCCTCACCAAGCTACATTATACTTACACTTTCCTCCTCACACATACACACAAAGAAATAATATTTTTTTCATCTTAACAAATAGCAAAAAACAAGGCTGTAAGAACTTTAGCACTCATACATTGAAAGAAAAATTTATTTGTAAAAAAAAAAAATATGAAAATAAAAATATTTTATATTTAAACACCATTTTCTTTGTTGTGGGGTAATCCACAACATAAGATATATTGATGACACTATACTGATATCAGAATCAGAAACTCGAGGTAATTTAGTAAAGGAAAGCAAGAAAAAATAACTTACTATTATTTCTAAGAGGGAGGGCATGGTTATCAGCAAAAGAGAGAACAGATGTAGGCTTCATATTGGAGATGTTAAAAAAATCAAACAAATCCAGAAATTTAACTATTTAGGTAGTGTAGTGATACAGAAAGCCAAAGATATAGAAATAGTGAAAAAACAAGACTTCCAGAAACTAAGCAAAGTATTAGGAACTACGAAAATTCTAAATTCTAATGATAAATATAATGTTGGCTTGTTATTTCATAATGGCTCCCTACCTCAAGGAGCTCCCAAATAAGAATAAATATGAGGTACTAAGAAGGGAAATGAAAAGAAATGTGCCAAAATCCATTTACCATTTTTATTAAATGCAACAATGTAAAATAACAATATAACATGACAAACACTACAGTCAATTATGTTTGCACTACAAGATTTCTACCTTTGAGCTCAGGTGAGGTGAGGTGGCCAACTAGCACCTATGAATACCTTTGTTACCCATGGTGTGAGTCTGGACATTGGTTGTAGCACATGTTACTCTAACATCTCCAAACCAGACTGAATCTAACTGTGGCAAGGGCCCTAATTCAACTCAGTTGTCCCTACTGTGCCTGCTTGCTAGGTGGTGTGTTCTATCTAAAACTCTACAATAGACAGGAGTGCTAAATTGCTATGCCATATCTAGCCTCCTATATGACAGTGAATGGTGGACAATTTCCTCATAGATGAAGAGGAGATTTCAGGGAACAGAGATGTGATTCTATACAAATATGAATGAGGAAAGAGGGCCTAGAGAATTTAACACTCACAGGATATAACAAAGGCAAGAAAAGCAAGGAGAAATGAAAAGTAACCCACCTTACAAGTTTGTGTGAATAGATTGCAGAAAAAGGTCTAGGATAGATGATAAACATCTAAAGATTATTGGGAACAAAAAAAAAAAAGACAGGAAGTTGTGAAGAGCCATGATTTCCACAGTCCTAAAGGAATTAGACACATAAAAGAAATGACTGTAGTGCACATTAAAATCTAAGCTCCTCTTGTGCATTTATATTATTTGAGGATTGTAATAATTCTCTTCATAATAGCCATTGATTATTGATCTGGAGTTTTATTTTTTTTTTAATTTTTTGTGGGGATAGGGGAAAACAGAAATGTAATCAGTGATATTTTCTAATATTTCTTGTTTCTTCTGAATTGACTGGTAAACCTGTCAACACATTTATTCTTGCCAAGTCAGTAATTCTCCATTAGCCAACATTGACTGTAGTACAAGAAAAGTTGTCAAGAGTGATGTCGATCAGAATATCTGCTTTCATATCTTGTGAGAAAACTGAAAAATGATATTGTTGTTGTTAGCTAAATGTTCTTGGCTAAAAATCTTCATAAATTAACAAGGATGCTTTTTTTTTTTTTGATTGATGCCCTTCTTTATATCCTTTAAAATTATTAGAAATTATCTATATATTTATTTTTAATCATTTCACAAGAAAGGGATTACTGAGTATGAGAGAATATTAGAAAAAAAACACTGCTAAAGAGAAAGAACAATAAAAGAACAGAAATTAAAAAGACTGAAGATAAGGATTGGCATTGATTTTAAATTTTTGAAGATCAAACTTCACTTAGAAGCAAGAAACTGGAAAAGATTTCCACAAGCAAGAAGCGTATTAGAAGAAACTATTAGTGTGGAACTTACAGTTCTAAAAGAGGGCAGTTTTATTTTGGAGGTGTTAAAATTAACAAGCCACTTTTTGCCCCATTTAACAACAGATTGTAGGTCACTTATTTTTTTTCTTTTTTAAATCAGCTGCCAATTTGACCTTATTGAACCAAGAACTTAAAAGCAAAACATTCTACTTTATCAGCAGAGGATGTTAACACCTCAAATTGAGTGAAAGGAGGAAGAATTGAAGATTTACTAATATTTAATACACTATTAAGGAGTTGACAGTAGCAATTCATTATATTTATTACAAATATCAGTCATCACTAAGAATTATTGTATTAAGAATATATATATGTGTGTGTGTGTGTATAAGGAGTTTAACATTTATCGATGAAGAAATGAAATTGGCAAGTCCAAATTTCAGTTGATTCTATTTTCTCAATCAACAGTTTGTGATACATGCCAGTTTAGGAGTGTTTATTATAATGAATATTAATCGATTACAGATTAATGTAGTAACTAAGAAATATTCTGATTCAATCAAAAGCACTAATTTTTCTCTCCAAATAAAGAAATCAGTTAATGTCTTCTATGCATACAGACTTCATTGCTAATAGTTAAATTCTTTTTCTACTGAGTGACTGTATAAAGTTTAATAAAATCAACTATCATTTCAAATTTCAAATTTGTTTGATAATTCAATATAAACTTCAAATGAATGATAATGCTTGTTCATATTTGAAGGTCTTTATTTTTTTTTTTTAGATATAATAGAGTTCTTTTAATAACAGCTTTATGATGTAAAAATTGATAACAGAACTGAAATTGAAAATATACATGAAGTTACATGAAAGCAAACCTTTTCAATAACTTCCAGAATCTATCTTACATATCTATAGATCTACCATTCGTCCAGGTTTAGAATATTGCTGCCACATAGAGCTCCTGCTATTTATCTTGAGCTCCTTGAAAAAATCCAAAGAAGACTCAGCAATATTATTGGTTCTGATCTGGTGGTTTGGTTTCAGTTACTTCCCCACTTCTGTAAGGTTGCCTCTCTGTGCCTTTTCTATAAAAACTTTCATGGCAATTGTTTGGATAAGTTCTTTGCTATGGTACATAGACGTTTTTGAATTTAAGCGCAGTACTAGACTAGCATCAAGGTCTCAGAAATTTACAGTTGAGCTGGCTAGATGTAACCATAAATTCTATGCTAACAGTTTCTTACACTATTTACATTAATTGGACTATTGTCCTCATCTTTGTCACCATGTTTATTACAACGTTTCGGCCATTGTACACTCCAGATTTCTTCAGGTGGTTGGAATGTCAAACTGAACCGTTTATTTCGCTCACTGGGGCTGGGGTGGTTAAGGTGGTGGAGAAATTGGAGAGGGGAATTAACAGGAGATAACTGATAACTGGCATCCATTAGACATGGCACGTGGAACTAGAACAGTCTAACCCAGTGAGCAAAATAAAGGGTTCAGTTTGGCATTCCAACCACCTGAAGAAGGCCAGAGCATACAATGGATGAAACATAATAAATATGGTGACAAAGATGAGGACAATAGTCTGAATAATGTAAATAGTGTACATAATAACTCATCTCAGAAATATAGACAGATACTAACATTTTATTTTCTTGCATTTCTTGCTTGTGGAACTCCTTTTCAGCTTCATACTTTCCAGCCAACTTTAATCTGCAAAAATTTAAATGCAATGTCAATCACTATCTGCTGTCTTCCTGATTAATCTTTCCACTCATTATTAATGTTTCTGTTCCTAATTCTTCTACATCCTGTAATCTCTTGTGTCTTAGTGGCTTTACTGCCTTGAATGGGGTGATACAAGATACATATTAAAAAAACTTAAGCCTAATTCCTGAGGCTTTTTCATGTTTTATCTTGTAATTGTTCCTTAGAAAGCTTTCAGAAAAATTTGGACATAATTAAGAAAAATGTAAGATGTATCATTGCTATAATTATGACAATAACATTATTTTATTGCCAGTTTCATACAACAATTTACAAGTATTTGAAGATTTCTCACAACTAAAACATGCCTTTTTTGTTAGACATTCATAATTTTTCTTACCATGACATAAATTCAAATTGTGAATTCTTGAGATCTCATAGTACTTTAATTTTGTAAAATAATGAATTAATTTGCT